>JAWWEE010016742.1:0-35517 GCA_035221455.1 Xenops minutus | reverse complement strand
GGTGGGCACTGCCCAGGCTCCCCAGGGCAGTGGGCACAGCCCCAAGGCTGCCAGAGCTGCAGGAGGGTTTGGATGATACTCTGGGGCACAGGGGGTGACTCTTGGGGCTGGTCCTGTGCAGGGCTGAGGGCTGGACTGGATGATCCTTGTGGGTCCCTTCCAGCTCAGCATATTCTGGGATTCTGTGATTCTATTCTGCTTGAGCACCATCTGCCTGGACAGAGCAGAGACACGAATGCAGCACCCCCACAGCTCCCCACAAACATTCACACATGTCCAGCCATGCATGTGCAGGGCCCACAGGAGTGTGACAATGCACACACGTGGACATCTCTGTCCTGCTGTGTCCCTGCCTGCCCTGGTCTGTGTGTGCACACACCTGAGCACAGCAGGGCACAAACACACAGATACAGAAGCAAGTTCAGAGCTGGGCAGGCCCTGGCACAGGGTGCCCAGAGAAGCTGTGGCTGCCCCATCCCTGGAATTGTCCAAGGCCAGGTTGGACAGGGCTTGGAACAACCTTGGGCTGGTGGAAGGTGTCCCTGCCCATGGCAGAGGGTGGAACAAGGGGATTGTTAAAGTCCGAACCCAAATGATTTTGGGATTCTATGAATACACACACTCCCCATGGGCAGTTTTGCCCTTGTTGACCTCTGTCTCCAAGCATGACCCTTCCACATTCCAACAGGTTCTGACATTCCCAGGTTCATGATCCCCTCCAGAGTCCTGTAGGAGGAAATTCAGCTCCCTCCAGGCAGCACTGGGGCTGTTGGGTCACCATTCCCACCCTGCCCATGCTGTCAGACCCCACTGCATCCTCAGCCTGTGCTGGCTTTGGCATGAGATGGGTTTTCTCCCCATCCCTGCTGACGTGGGATGCAGTTGCCATGGCAATCCATGAGCTGAGGTCCTGTGGAGGGTAACCTTCCCTGCTCCCTCTCCACCCATGAGGGACAATTCCCTGCACCCCTGGCTGAGAGAGAACCCGCAGGGTTTTGCACCACTGCAGCACCTTACACTTGTGGTCACTATTTCACCTTCAGGCTCTGGTGTGCTGCAAACCTGAGACTGCAGAGTAAAAATGCAGGGTGAGCTGAGGATGGTCATTTTTTGCTTCCCAGAAATGTTACTGAGATATCTGACAACACTAAAAAAAAAAAAAAAAATAAAAAAGCAACCCCGTGCAAGCCGTGCATTAAAAGTGTTTCTGAACCCATTATATAATTGCTCTCTTTCATTAAGAGGGATCAAAGTTAGCCTGAACCATTTGAAAATGTGTCTGGAGACGTAGCCCATAAGCTTTGTCTCATAACAGACATTTAATAGGTAGGTGATTAATATAAAAGTGCTTCTTCCTTCAAATATCAATATTAACTTGAACTTTGCCTTAAGTAAGCTTCAGCCTATATTTGAAAAAGTATATTGGTTAATGTGTTAAATAAAAATCAGTCATTCCACACTGTAGTATTTTCCTTTGACTCCTTCTCATTGTGGTCCCTCAAGTAATGGCTTGAGCCCATTTTTCTGCCCACGGATGTACAAAGGGAGCTGTAAGTTCTCTCAGCCTGCAGAGCTGAATTCCCAATTCCTGAGGCAACAGAGCAAACACTGGGCTAAGAACACATGGGCTGAAGTGCTTTGACACGAGTGATTAACAAGAGCTGGTTCATCAACAAACACATGTGGATCAAAAAGAACACTGCAAACATTTCATAAGAAGAGAAAGGGCTAAATGAATCGAATAAAGTGTTTGCTGAGACTTGCTTGGCTGCCTGGCAGTGAAAGCCACATTTGTGGGGCCCGATGTGCCTGTTTTGTTCCCTTTTCCTTTGAGCAGAACTGCCCCAGCCCCAGGACCCGTGCTGTGTGCTGCTGATTGCTTGGTGTGATATTTTTCTCTGTACCACTGAGCTGTTATTAATGAACTGCCAAATATGAGGAGAAAAATTGAAGCTGAGTGTATCTGCATAGCTAAAGAGCTGCTTCCAATTTGCCTCAGGTCTACACGTTGCTCAGTTTATTTGCGAGGACAAACTTGCAGCCCCTTGCTCTCCAACGGGAGCTGTGGCCAAGACAAAGAGGTGCTGCAGCAGAGAAGCAGGTGAAATATGGGAAATGGAGAGCAAAAATTAGTTTTGACCATTTCAGGGAAATTATTGAAGCGGGTTAAATGAATCCCTCTGCATCTCCTGGCTCCAGAGGGGCGATTGCAGGGCTGGGTTTGGGTCCTGGTGGCAGGTTTCTGCAGGAGGGAGGAGCAGCAGCCAAAACAAAGCCCAGGACTGGCACCTCACAGGGCTGGTGGCACCCAAGGAGCCAGGGCAGCCTGGCATTGGCAGCACTCTGCAGGAGAACAGGGATTGCATTGCCAGGATAAATGCTGCAGGCAATAAACACCTCAGTCCCAGTTCCTGGGGAGTCTTCACTGATGGGGAAGGACAGGGTGGATCATGCAGCCTCTTGGGAGCATTTTAGGAGATTAAACTGGCTGCCAAACTGTACATCAGCTTAATTCAGGAGGGAAATGGGGTGCTCTGCTTTAATGATCAGAGAGGATGTTGTTCCATTTTCCTGGATGCTTCCCCAGCAAAACAAGGAACACACCTGGACAAGGAGCACCCCTGAGTATCCCCCTCTGCTGCCCTCGGGGGTCCTGGCCATGTGGGACGGCAAGGTCAGCCCCAAGGTCCTACCCCAGCTGATACAGGGCAACAGATCTATGTTCTCACCCTGAATTTCCTCCTGTTCTGTACCTGGAGTACTGAGGTGGTGCCCACCTATTTGCACAAGCTCAGGGTAGCTGGGAAAAGCTTTTCCCCTACAGGTGCCCAGATGGCACCTTGCTGGGGCCAGGCTTTGCCCAAGGGGTTGTCACTCAGCAGCCTAGAATCCCCAAATCCTGAGGTTGGAGGGCACCTCTGGAGATGGTCTAGTCCAACCCTTGCACAAGCAGGGTTGCCCAGGGCAGGTTGCCCAGGGCTAAATCCAGGTGGGCTTTGAATATCTCCAAAGATGGGAACACCATAACTTCTTGGGACACTCTATGAACTCCAAGTGTTCAACCACCCTCAGGATCAAATCTTCTTGTGTTCAGACAAAATTTCCTGTATTTCAGTTTGTGCTTGTTGCCTCTTGTCCTGCCACTGGGCAACAGTGAGAAGCTTGACTGACCTCCACGAGGCTCCCACCATCTCTCCAGCCTGATGGCCCTCTGAAGGGCAATGTGCCTGTCAGGTATATCATGGAAACCCAGGCTGGTTTAGGTTGGAAGGGACCTTAAAGCTCATCTCATTCTACCCCCTGCCATAGGCAGGGACACCTTCCACCAGCCCAGGGTGCTCCCAGCCCCATCCAACCTGGCCTTGGACACTTCCAGGGATGGGGCAGCCACAGCTTCTCTGGGCACCCTGTGCCAGGGCCTGCCCACCCTCACAGAGAAGAATTTCCTGAATTTTCTGAAACTGAAATTTCCTCTGGTTCAGTCTGAAGCCCTTCCCCCTTGTCCTCTCACTACAGCTTCTGATGCACAGTCCCCTCCAGCTTCCTTGTAGCCCCCTCAGATTCTGGATTGTGCTATGAGATCTCTATACTGCCTTCTCCAGGCTCAATACCCACAACCTTCTCAGCCTGTCTCCACAGGGGACTGACTGTGAATAGTGACTGAAAGATCAGAAATAATTAAAATACGAAAGAAAAAAAAAACCACTAAAGGCTAATGAAAGTTCTATGCCTTCACCAACACTGCAGGAAAGAGAACAGTCTTGATTTGCAAATTTACCATCTAGGAGAGTCCCCTCTGCATTCTCCCATGTCCTCAGTGCCTGCTCTAATGAGCTGGTACCTACCTCAGGAGTTCATGTTCTCTCACAAGAAGGCTCATTTAATCAATGGGCCTCTCTCTGTGCAGCTCAGCCGTGCTAAATATACACTAAGCTGTTTGGAGTTCAAGCCCTTTATCTGAGCATCTGCTATGGCCACATAAAGGCTGTGTTAGCACCAGGCTACAGTCAGAAGTGTATTTGAGGAACCACAGTATTGCAAACTAAGCAGGGTCATTCCTATAGAAAAAGACTGTGAAATTTAAATTCAAGGAAAAACTGACCATATGCCCAACCTGCCAGGGCAGGGAATGAATAGCATTCCAGCAATTTCAGAGCTCCTTGCAGTTCCATCATGCAACATTGGAATATGCATGTGTTAACATCCGATGCTCTGATTGGATGAAAACATAAGGATACTGATGAGTTTTTTATACTTTGGGGGATTTTGAGAAGCAATGGAGTAATTTAGCTTGCAGAAATGGAAACCCTGTGCTTCCCTTGACAAAGAATTGATGGTAGGTACTATCTTTTTTTCTCTTCAGGTTTACTGAAAACCTCTCAATACAGGTGTAACTTGCACTGTGCTCCACTTTGGAGTCCTGCACTGCCTGTAAGGGCAGCAAACAACCACTTTTACTTCTCTTTGCTGTCTGCTGCTTCCAACCATGCATGGAAAACTACAAGATGGCATTTGAGGTTCGCTCATATAAGGCAAAATTAGGGTCAAAAGGAAGAGACAAAAGAAGTGCAACATTAAATTTACAGCCAGAACAAAGATCTGAGCTGTGTGTGGTTCCTAGAGAAAGCAGAACCAACCACTGATATGACCTGGAAGGCAACGGATAAGGACAAAAATGCACAAGCTATTTCATTGAATCCTTTCCTCTGGTGCTATCATCTGATTTATCCTGGCTCACTCACGCTACCTTATCAGAAAGAGGAGATACTGGAATTTATGTAAGCACATTAACATAGCAAGAAATTCTCAAACATTTTTATTTATGGATTTAACCAAAAGAAGATTAAGATGATGTCTTGCCTTTAAAAGCAACAAGTAAAAAAGTAAAGCTACCCATTCCCAAGAACGAGGAACTGCTGCTGATGGAATAACTGAAGTTACACCAGAATCAACACTTTCTAAAACCACATACAAAATAAAAGATCAGAGAGAAACTTCTTGAATTACTAATATGATTGCATCTCAAATCCTGACTCACTAGTTACCCTGGCAGCCTCTCCAACAGAGCTGACAACTAAGGCTTGACAATATGCCATTAGTGCTATACGGAAACTGTCACTTCTCTAACAGCCTAATTTATTTTAATCATAAACCTCTGTTTGATCACTGAACAGTTCTTTTCCTTTTCTACAACACGGGAGACCTTTCCCAGCCCTGTTCTTCCACACAAGTGCCCTCAACTTAGGCAGCCTCACCTGTCTCAGGTCTGCTGTCACCTACTCCACTGCTTCTGCAGTGCCTTCTCTCAAGGCAATCACCAACACAGGACTAGAGAGACAGACTTTAAGTCCCAGAAATGACCATCCCAGCTATCTGCCATAACTTTCCTCAGAACAGGCCAGAAAAATCCAACCCTGCTTAGTTCAAACTTGTAAATGAACTCTTCTTGGAGCTATTCTCTCCTTAGAATGTTTCTTTTGTGATAAAGACCAGGTATACTGAGAATCCAAAATGAAAAATATACTAATGACTAGGCATAATCATTTACAGGAACTTGACAGAAAAACCTTGTTGATTAATTTTCCTTTCACCATTTTAGATGCAGAGAAAACTCCAAGCTCTGCTGGAATTACTGAAGTTGTGGTTACAGATTTGGCACCAGTCATGTTTTTCCTCACCCAAGTTGCTTATTCCTAACCCCAAATGCCCTTCCTGTTGTAGCACAATCCATTTCTGCAATCACATGCCAAACCGTGTGGAAAATCAATTCATTTCAGACAAATCAATACCTTCATCCAGGCCATGAGGCACTTTCAGGAACAAGGTCAGTGGCTCAATACAGCAGCTGAGGGAATGACTGCTCAGGAGTGAGGGCTCCAGGTACCAGCTTAAGCTAACGAAGACACAAAGGAGCAGCTGCAGGATGATTCTCAGGCATTCTAAGATATGCAAAGTCTCAAAAGCATTGAAAGATGGGAATCATCAGGATAACCCCAGCAGAGCAGACTTACCCCCATGACCTTACCACGCTGCTCAACATCCTCCCACATGCAGTGCACTATGTAGCGACACATGTACTTCCCGGTGCGGCCCTCCTGCTTCATCCGGACCAGACACATCCTGCAACGACACACACCACGCTCAGAGCTCCCAGGCTTGCTTCAAAAGTGAAGAGTAAATTACAGATATTTCAGTTCATTTAAGGTCTTTCTCACAGTATATGTTTGTGGTCAGGAAAAAAAAACCAGAGAGGTTTTTTGTTTTGTTTTTTTAATAAACCATCACAAACTCTTCTGTTCTGTACTCAGGAGCTGTATCTGCTGGATTTTGGCCAATTCAGCCATGGAAGAGTGATAGTGGGCTCTAGTCTTGCTCTCGGTACTGTAATCCACTTAAACACTACTGGAACCTAAATTCCTCAGCCTTAAGAACATTTCACCCTTTGGAGCAGGAACATGTGGCTTGTCTAATCCCAGGCTCTGGGCCAGCTGCAGCTCAGCTTGGTGCACTGAAGTGCTCTCAGAGCCCCAACCAGTCGAGCTGGGAAAGCTTCAGCAAGTTACAGACTTCAACCAAATTCACATTAGCAATGTCCTAAATTATTTCAACTACAGGGATCTTTGGATACTTGTCCAACCACCTGGCAAAGCCCCTGCATGCAGCACTTGTGAGACCAACTCAGAGGTTTCATGAGAATATCTTAATATCAGGGTGAGTTGGTTTAGTTTTTTTTTAAAGCATTAAAGCCATTTGAAGTTCGTCGCTGCTCTTCTGTCTACAAAATAAATCATCTGAACAAACATTTTATTTTGCCTTTTCTACAACATCTGTGAAGTGCAGGAACTGAAGCCCAGGCTGATCCCTCCCTGAGCTGGGACCAGTCCCATCACCTGTCCCATCTTCCTCTACCTCACAAATCGACTCTGCTCCTGTGCTAAGAGGCAGAAGTGCCTGCCCAGGATTGCCTGAGGGACTGCAGATGAGGAGATGCTCAAACCCTGGAGTTCAGAGAAGTCATTGCTTTTCAAAGACATGCTACAGGTGGGAAACTGCTCACAGGTGATTATTCTCATGTAAAACCAAGAGAGTAGAGCTCCCGGAGGCCACTGTGAAGCTGGTATATACTAACAATGTGCCACAAGAGCTGAGAGGAAAAAAACGATGATTTTTTTTTTTTAAATAGGTTCATTTCTTTAGTGGACATAAGACCTACAGGCTTTAAAAGTATTCAGTGACCTGTGAATGCCAGCTCAACAGGGAGAATCATAAACAGCTGAAGTGTGTCCTGTAAAGGGACAAATGCCAATCTTTGTGATGGGTTATCTTGTCTACTGACTATTAAAGGAAAGATATTAACTTATTATCCAAAACTTATTGCCAGTGATAGTCACAGAGAGAAATCAAACAGAAGGCAGCAGTAGTCCCACATTGTTCTTTCTGATTAGAACCAGATATGTAAAGGGCCATTGAAAGAAGAAAAGCCCCCAGATCAGAATCTGATTTCTAGATGTACAGCTTCTCAAAATGACAGTGGCTGTACGAGAGACAGCTCAAGCTCCAACACCAGAAGGTGGAATGAGGTCAGAGACCAGAGAGAGGGACTGAGGCATGGCAAGGAGACTTCCAAGGTGGAAGGACTGAGAGATTCCAGGGAGCAGATAGGAGGAGAAAGGCAGGGACAGTCAGCCAAGGGAACACTGGGGAGACTGTGGCAATTTCTGCCTCAGGAACCAGAGCTATGTAAGGATTCACAAGGTTTACGTTATGGCAGTGACAACTTGGTGTCTGTCCAACAGCATCACTGTCCCAGCAGACAAATGCAACTAAGATGGTATCAAAAACAAATTCTCACTTGCTCACAGAAAGATGACAAAGTTTCTGCTCAGTGGTTAGAGAACAGCTGTCCAGGTACCAGACCTTCCACAAAATAACATCACAAAGAGCTTAAAACTTTTGCTTTACTTCCACCGGTTTCAAAACCTTCGTTCCTTTTGTGCATTTACATAACTGAGCTGTACAAAAAAGTGAATTAGTAAGAGTTACTGAATCCAAAAGTTTTACTCACTCTTAATAAGTCAAAAAGACTCATTTTAAGAGTAATTTTGGGCTAAAATAAGCATTTTTATACTTCTCTTGATGAATATGCAAACTCAGGGGTGAAAGAAAGGAAAAATGAAAGAAAAAATAGCCAGGTGGCTTGGCAAGAAAACCTCCTCCCAAGCATAAACAGTGGTTCCTACCCTGTGTGCCCTTACTGGTGGAGAAGCAGGAGGAGAGAGCAGTGACAGACCAAGAGCCAACAACTGGTCACTGATGAGCAGGTCTGAAGTGGTATTCAGAGGAAAACCTGCTGCTCATGGAGCCTAAAAGGCAGCTCTGTGTTTGGATGCATAGTGGTGTCACAGAGCTGTTCTGCAGCACCACAAGTGAGATCATGGAATTTTGCAGTTTATTTGAAAGTTTGGTAGTTTGTTACTACACCTGCTGTCTGAGGTTTTAAAGACACAGACTCTTTAAAGCCTATAAACCTCCTAACTAGATCACCACAGTGTGAAACATTGTATTGTTTCAATCCAGAATCTGTGCTGTAGTTTAGTAAAATACTGACTCATCTTCATCAAATCATGAAAACAAAATTACTCCACACTTTCTTTAGAAAGTTGTCTATCTCACACTGGGCTGGATAATTTTTGCTGTACTAAAGTTATGCAGAGAGATTATTGTAGAAGAAAATGACTGAAAAGGAACAGGAGCATCTGTAACCCAACCCATCTTAGCCGAGATGTCACAGTTTCCCACAACAGCCTCTGCTACCACTGCTTCTGTGAGCATTCCCAGAGTGCCAGGATGGCTGGAACACCCGAAGTGGGGGCTGGCAGCACTCTGATCACTGCTGTGAGGTGCCCTGTGCCATGCACTGAGGTGAGATGATCCATTAAGGGCAAAGCCCACTCAGAGTTTCCTGCTGTTCCCCAAGCTGGTGGCTGTCCATGAATGGGTCAAGCAGAATAAAGCCTTCCAAAACTGCTGTTGATACTTGTGTTGTTAAGCCAAAGGAATTTCTCTGAACAACTATAACACAGCTCCAGAAACAGTTGCTCTGGAGCAACTGAGAAAGGAGGAATGAGTGGCCAAGTGCAGGGGACAGCAGGAAGCTTCTGCCCCCAGCTCTGTTGTGACATTATACTGCAGCGAATTGTGACAATGAGCAGAATTCTGAACTCACCCCAATGAGGTTTCATGTTCTCCTGTCCCCCAGCCTGGCCACCAGGGCTGTACCTCCGGCAGGGACAGGGCCCTGCTGGGACCAGCTGACAGAAGCAAGCCTGGCTGAGCAGCCTCCTCTCCCCTGGGGCCTTTGCCTAGGCCATTGTAGCCCACTACCTCCTGCTAAGGAGGATCAGCTAAATGCCTGAGACATTCCAAATAAACCTATTCCTAAAATCTCTCTCAGGCAAGACTACTCTGATGCAATTAAAGCCTTCAAGCATGATACAGAGTCTATTCCCCTTCCTCTGAAACAGCACGTTTCAAAAGAGTACAGTGACCTCAGTCTCCTCTATGCAAATCAGAGAAATCTTTTCCTGCAGGAATTGTTTTCTGCATACTTGGTGATTCTTGTTCTACTCTGGACTTCCTCGGGCTGATCAAAACTTTCACAAGTGCAGATTTCCTTAAGAAAAACAGAGCATAGATGAACTTTTGCAACAAGTCTTTGATCCTTTTAGAGAAAGAACTGTATCATCAGTGTATTTTGATCCTGATTGCTTCAGAGATGTCACCATACTTAGTCTGGTGAAAATATGAAAGGAGCTCTAGGTATCTACATGGTAACTACTGAACCAAGACATTTCTCAGCAGTCACACATGTAATTTCTTTGGCAGTTTGGTAACAGCTCTGGTCTCAGCCAATACTCCACTCACACTGCCACTGCATGGGAAAACACAAACCAGCAGTGGAGATGAATAGCTTGAGATTTTCTAAAGGTCTGGACTTCTAAACATAAAGTCAAGAGTCCTTCTGACATCAAAGGTGTGAAATAACAGAAACAGCCTATAAAAACATGACATTTAGGAAAGAATAATGATAGGGTGGTTTTCTAAATAATATTGATGGGTTGATTTTTTTAAAGCATGATTTTAGCACTGCCTTGGAAGGCACTGGAGTGCTTCTAAAGCAGCATTATCTTGAAAGAAGATTGCAAAAATAGAAGCTAAACATGATAACCTGAATTTCTTCCTTTCTGACTTGAGGTAAGTAGAAAAATCCTATTCATAGACAAGAAATAAGAGCCAGAGATCTAAAGAGGACCCACAAGAATCTGTAACATAAGAAATTATGCCCTAACAAGCACCTTAAATCTATAAAAGCTGGGTGCAAAAAGCACATAAAAGTTGACTAGAACACAATGGGAAATGACAACAGCAAGTAAGGAGGCAAAGTCTACCAAACTAGGAAAAATTCTCACCTTCACTGGCTTCAGAAGACACTGAAAATCAGTTGAAACTAAAACCCTCAATAAGAGGGAAGGAGTCAGTACAACACAGAGCGACACAGACTGCTCTGCAAGGGCGAGTAGGAGCAGATGGTGATCAGAATCACTGTGGCAGGTTGTTGGCCACCAGATCAACAAGGTGTCAAGCCTCTGAGGCAGATGGTCCAGCAGGAGAGACATGGTTGGAGCCTTTAGACAGGGATAGGATGTCCTGGACCTTTCCAGAGCCTGCAGAAGCAATAATGTTCTGCTCCCGCTTTACTGAGGTCAAACTCCTTCAAGAAAGACAATCCTAAACAACATGGCAATAAACCTGCCTGGGAAAGCAAATGATGTCATGGAGGATGCTGGGCACTGAGCTCACCACAGGCAAAGCGTGCACCAATTCCCAGTGACCCAGGTAGTGAGCAGGCCTGTCACAGGCCTCCCTGTGTCCTGGAATATCAAACTGGATCTCCCATTTGCAGTCCAGAATTACAGTGCTCCTTAGGTCAAGCTGCCAGGAACACAAGGAATCAGGCTCATACAAAAACTAACCTTTAGTGCCACCCTCTACACTCAAATTTTCACTGCTGTCATATGAGGCAGAGGGATTTGGTTCTCTCCTGCCTGTGTAGGATACTGCTGTCCACCATATTTTATACACAGGAGAACCTCAATTCTCCTCAGTAAATCTCTCCTTAACATCACCAGCTCAAACTGTGGCAACACTTGGCCTTCTTCAAAAGAAGCCCACGTACCTTAAATCTTAGAAATTTGTGCCTATCCTATGCCACTTTCATCTCTGTCATAGTCCCCTTATTTATTTTTATTATTAATCTTGAATTTAATACCGTGTCTCAGTCACAGGATATATTTTCCTGTCAATGAGAAAAAGGGATGATGTGAAAAAAGTGTGTTCTTAGTAGATTCATCTTACCTCTTTCTGGTTTTCCACAGACACAGTTTGCTTTTCAATAATTATTGCACTAGTTTTCCAAATATCTATAGGAATTAACATACCAATTAATTTTTAAAGCCTTTTCTGATAGGGAACAGTATAAAATAAATAAACTACAAATCTCAAGGGTCTTCCTTCCTTGATTCCACTGATATCATTAACCGATTATAATTGCAATGGTTCTGCTAATTTAGTCACTCCAGTGTAATGAGCTGCCCCATCTTTCAATATATTGAGGAAACAGGAAATTAAAAGGAGGAAAGGGGAAAAAGAGGAGGCAAGGAAATAAAGGGCCTTAAGTGCAGCTATTTCAGTATAAATTTTCTTTCAGCCTTTGGACAGCTGAACTCCAAGTCTATGGACTTCAGCTCCCTGAAAGATCTGGCACTTACAAAAATTACTGTACTCCCTTATGCATCCCCTGACCTTTACAAGGATGTAATGCTAGAGGAAAATCTGATTTTTTTGGCTACTATTTTCACAAATGAAAAAGGGAAGAAACCCTCCATGTTTAAGGTGTTAAATATTTTTACATGCAGCCAAGCTGGCATTCACTCCCCTGCATGTGCCTTTCAGAGGTGCAGGAATAAATGCCAGTGCTATAATTTGCTAAATGCTTCTCATCACCACAAATTCTCCTGATTTAAATGACTTTTACATAACTTCAAACTTTTCCTAAAACACCCAAGTAAGATTTTTCCACATAGCTTGAGAAAGGCTTTTAGAAAACTCATGGCAAAGATCATTCCATTAGTGAGGAATTTTGAGATGTATGGGACTTCTTGTTCTTCAGTAGAAAGCTGCTGTAATTCAGTCATCAGTAAAATGAATATAACCTCTATTATCAACAACCACAGAGCCAACTTTTTTCTCACATTAAGGTCACTCTATTTCTTGAAAATAATTATATTACTATTTTGCTTTTCACTTACCAGACATGAAGCTGGGCTACTAGAAACCATGAATGCAAAGTATCAGGCATTTGGCACCCTTGATGAGAGGGGGAAAAATACAAAACCAAGACTTAATATGAACTTCATCACATTTTGTCCCTAACAGAAATTCACTACACAAAAATCTGAATGCACTTTGGTAATTTATTTTCAGTAATAATTTTCAGTAGTAGCAGTAGGAGCAGTAGTAATAGTACTACAACCAAGAATAATAACAATAATAGCAATAACAATGATAATAAGTAGTAGTAATAATAATAATAATTTATTTTCAGTAACAACATATTGGAAGAGACATCATTTACTGTCATGTTTGTACTCAAACTGTGAAACACGCAGCCAAAGGATGCTGTAGATTCTGTAAGATTTCAGGTGTTTGGGGCTCAATTGGGTAGCATTTACAGGGGGTAAAATTTAAGAGGAGACAAACATATGGCTTCTAGGCTGGAAAGTCCCAAAGCAGTAGTGAGAAACAGGGAGGAATCAATGTGTGCTTTGCTCCATTCCTACACTCTCCCTTCACATGTGCTGCTGTCTCCTGCCAGGGACAGAATTCTGTGTCTCTGCTCCAATTCCACTGTGTGAGTAAATCTGTAAATCAGCAAATGTGCCCTGACTGACCCCTAGGCTGCACAACCCACAGTGCTCTGGGTGTACCTGTCAGGCTGCATTTGGATTAAAACCACCGACCAACCACAGAAACAACCTCCAAGAGCCACTGTTTTTCCCAGAGCTGGTCTGTCCCCACATGTTCTCCATGTGCCCATGGCACAGAAACCACATTCCTCTTCCTCATGCTTGAAAACAATGGACCTATGGGTTTTGTGCACCCTAAGTCCTTCGGTTCCTATCAATCCTAAACCTTCCTCCCAGGTACTCACCTCTCCATCTGTTTGCTGGAGAAACTTTAAAGGGAAGTGCCTAATGAGAGGGATCTGATACACTCACCTTGGCCTCCCCAGCACTTGGCCTTGTCTTGGGGCAGCTCAAACCCAGCTGGAAGGCCAGAGAGCATTCAGAAACAGACTCTCCACTCAGATGGGCCCCAAAGAAGTCAATCTTATCTTCCCTGTGTTTAACATATTCCTTCCTGACTCCTATACTTCCTGGCTCTCCAGTATTACCAAGGAGATTCTCCTGGATCATGAAGCAATACTTTCACAGCCTCTTTTTTTTATTTGCCAACTCTGGTCAGGCACCCACCAGAAGAATCAAACAAATCATGACTATTCTTCCCTCGAGAGAGATGACTCCATCAGTCTGAGGAGGTGCCAAGGTTCAGTATCAGTGCCCATACACCACCTCTAACATAATACAAAGACACTAACAGTCTGTGTTTGGAGATTAAACACTAGTCTCCTCACCCTTCTCCCCTTTTGGCTCTCTCATTCCTATTAGAAATAGTTCCTGTGCCTAGAAATTACTCCTTTGACCAAAAGCCATGCCAAGGCATCTCTAACTAGGGCAGGAGCACACAATGCCTGCATTAACCAAACCATTCCAGTAAACAGAAGCTCCACAGGCAAGAGTCAAACACCCAGTTCAGACAGAGGTTTCTCAAAGAGGAGTTCCCATGGATTAGTCCCCCACCACAGAAATCGCTCTGCAGTGGAAAGCAAAGCTCACACCTCTACTCTTGGAAACATGGAAAGTTTTTAAAGACCTATTCAGTACCCAGGAGGAAAGAATTTTTTCTCTAACTTTCCAAGTGTTGCAATTCTATTTTTATAAATCATTTTTTAACTTCTATATTAGGACTGTCTGCATGGTAAATTTGAAGAAGGGGTGACTCCTTTAAAGCAACAAACTTGCTCTCAGCTATCAGCTTTGTAAAAAGAATGAAATTCTAAAATTTAGGGGGTTGGAACACCTTACTCTGGGAAACTAACTGGGGAGAAAGCTCCATCTTATAATGAAACAGAAAATTATTCCCCTTAGAATACAACTAGATACAGAAAAAAATGCCTGCTGGTAAAGCTACCTATGAAATTACTGTGATAAGAGCTGGGGAATAAACCTGTTCTGTGCACAGAACACATCCTGGTCACACGGCTGGTTCTGTAAGAGATGTGAATGCTCTTATGAGGAATTGTGCTTTCCTGCAGTTGTGTCCTGCATTTAAAATTCAGCAGGTAAGGGATACAAAACTTGACCGTGGAGGTTTTCATGATAGATCATCTTTGCCACTCCCAGAATTTTAGGAAGGACACACTGGGATAATATTCCCACATTCTGCAAAAGAACAAGTGCACTGTGTCAGTGTTCCCCTGAGTGAAACAGGCAGCAGCAATGCCTGGAAGGCACCTGATGGGCTATGAGAGACACAAGGATCCAGAGTCCCCTACCCTCCAGCCCTCTGGAGCTGCTTTGAGCCCCACTAGGAGCCATCAAAAGGCTGTTTAGGTAGGGCCAGCTCTCTACTGCTGCAGCTGCCTTACAGGAGAGCAATTACCAGTATTACTAGTTGAAGATAAATTCACGGTAACCCTACAGTCCATGTTCATCAGCCAAACTCCAGCTCAGCTCTGAGTATCACCTGCCTGACCCTAAAAGTTCTTTTGACCTTCCAGGTCTGAGGTCAGGCATGAAGGTCTCTCCTCACAGGCTGCCTCCTCTGCTTCACTAGAACTCCCCAAGCTCTGTGCCAAGCCTGGCACCAGCAACTTTGCTATTCCCTCTACTGCTTCTCTCTTCTCCTTTAAACAAGAAACAGCTGAAGTCCTAAAATAGCTCTACTTTCCACATAAGCAGCGCAGTACAGACATTTGGGACACAGGCTCTGAAGCAGAGTTCCCAAAGTTTTGTCTGTGAATGATCCAAACACAAGAGATAACGGAATGGCAGGTATAATAAAATAAAGTACAGTATAATACTGGCGAGTCTCAATTAAAACACCCCCTTTATATTCTACAGTAGCTTTATGACTTTTATATCCATAGTCTGTATTCTGGGAACTGCTGTTCTAAGGCACATACAGAGACAGGAAGTTCACAGGACTCACACTGTGCCACAGAAAGTCTCGGAAATTCCACTTGGCATCAGCAGAAATACAGTGAGATAAGAAGAGACCCCATAAGACATTGTCCTAGTCCTCACACTATCCACTCTTCACACTGTCACCTCAGTCAAATTCTGAGAAATTCCACACACCAGTCCAAGGTCACAGTGCAGCTGCTATTCCTGCCACAACACAACCACACCAGAAAATCATGCCCAGGAACACTGAAGAAGGCCCTATGAAGAACTGGTTCTGCTCACTGAGGGTTAACAAGCCCACCAGTGGTTTCACATAGGGATGGCTGTAGGTTTCCAAGGTCAACTCAGCAGGTTAACAGTGCTCACGGCAGAGAGCGAGCTAATAAGCTCTCCAGAGAGCAGAGCTGACTCTGTGCAGTTCACTGGGATATCAACACCCTGCAACTAGATCCAGCAGAGCACAAACACAGCACAGGCCCTGCCTAGGCAGCACCACCCTGCCCTCGGGGCTCTCCAGCCAAGCATGGCAACAGGAGGGGGTGCAGCCCCACACCACAGGCTCAGGCACACCTGGGCTTGCTGCAGCACCAGGGCAGAGTTCAGAGTTTGTTGCTTCTGAACCTACTCATCCCCTAGGCTGCTCCTTCAGAAGGGAACAATGGGCTTAAGCAATGTCCATCTTTTGCTGAAAAAGGAAAAGAACAGCTTCTGACTGTCCCAGTTTGATGAAGACACGGTGAACTCACTGAAAGCTGGATATCTTGCTCCATACCACATTGCCCTCCCAGTGATGGACTCCTCAGCATCTGCTTCACATCACAGCTGCTCTCCACCAGCCCCTTCCATGTGCCACATTAAGTCACTAACACAGCACACCAGGATGTCAGTAAACTGGGTGACCTGAACAGTTCACCAAGGACATAACTGTCCAGTCCAGTACATGGGCACAGGAAGATGGAGAACTGAGAATTTTCCTTTGGGCCACTACTTTGACTCAGCTGCCCATAGAACCATAGCCTAAAGCTTCTCCATGACAAAATCATTTTAAAAGCTTCCACCTCACACAGCCTGTGTTTTAGGAAACTACTTTTTAAATATTGATTGCAAGCCTGTTAAATTTTAGAGCTAATGCCCAACACAGCTGCAGTTCTAAGCAGGCAAAAGTAAAAGAAAGCTCTTATATCTGTTTTGATATGAAAACAACAATTTCTTTGGAACCACAAGCACTGACCCCAGCACCACAGGTGTTCTTACACCACCAACGGGTGCATCTTGCATTCCATCAATCCCAGCAAAGTATCTTGATCCTTAGGCAGCAACTGTCTCAAGTCAATGAAAATATGTGTTACTCTTTAAAATACATGTTTTCTTTTTAAAACAGTAAGACAACAACAAAAACACAACTGAAGTTATTTTACTCAGTAGTGAGCCTGAAAATCTGTGCCAGTATCTTTATCACAGACATGCTCTGATAGTCAAAAACACATTTTCCACCTTCACCAGCCAGATTTGATAGAACTCAAAGCAGCAACAGATTTTCAGCTAGCAGTTAAAAGACTGTGTACAGCACAGAAAAGCCATCCCAATGCAGTATTATATCTATATACTTACAGGAGGGACTTGTGTCTCTGTTCTAGTCATACTCTCTACCCAGGCAACAGATGGTCACGGTCAGTAAAAAAGTAGAAAGTCTCTAAGTTGTAGCCAAATCTGGCCAAGCCATGAGGGAGAGAGACAGGCTGGACTCTGTGATCTAACTGACCTTGTACCATGAAAGAGTTGTGCATCAATGGATGGGGATGGTTCTCATACCTGCATCCCAGTTATAGTGGAGATGGCACAGGGTAGGACACAGAGACCATCTGTCCAGTGCAAAAAGGGAAAAGATATCTGGATTCTTAGTTTATGCCACACCTGGTAATACAAAGGGCAATACCCTTCAAAATCCAGGATATTCTGAGGTTTACCTATCCTGCCCCTGTTCCTGTTCCCCATTGTAGCAGGTAAAATGTAACAGTGCAGATTCCAGTCTGCCCCTGTCCCTGCAGAGCTTAAGGGACCGCTGCAGCACCATGAGCTCCTGGCTGACCATGTGCTGGTAGGGCTTGACAAGTATCAGGTGTCAGTGTATGTGACATAATTCCATCCTAAGTTGTCTCACAGGGCAGCTGTCCAAGTGCCATCAATTCATTACTTACTGTTAAAAAACTCCTCATAGTCAGTTTTTTCCACGCAGCACGTGTACATGCGCAGCGCCGCCACCTTGATCTTCTACAGCAAAAGGAAAGACAACACTTGGAGTATTCATTCAGGAGAGCTACTGAACACTGCTGGGTTTGTTAAATGCACTGCCATTTCCTCAAAACACTTCTTTTGATAATCACAATCACTTGAGATTTTCAGGAGCACATTAAATTATCATATCTGTCAGTAATGGAAGAACTATAATTAATCTTGCCTTGAGGGAAAAACGTTATTAAACGGCTTCTTGAATATTCTTCCAAATCTCATTTGATAAAATACTTGATATAATAACAGAAAAAGAAATCAGGTGGCTTTCCTTACAGAGACTCCAAAGATAATTCACCATTTCTGGTTTCCTCCAATAACTCTAATTGAGGTACACCACAGAAAGTATTTTGTATAATTTAAGTTTTAAACGTTAAAGAAGTCACATACCAGACATGTCCTAAAAACAGCTTTTATTGCCTAGAAAAATGAAACTTGACTGACTGAGCTTCACAAATGAGAGAGGAATCCCAAATGATAAATGACATGAGGTATCCCCGGGTGCTTTGGCACTTCTCATTTTGTTTCTGGCCTGCCACTGCACCCAAAACACATCCAGTGCATCATCTAGAACAGACACATGTGCCGACACTTGAAACATCACAACAACTAATAACAAAGATCTTAAAGACCTGTCAGCCATTCTTGTTTGCTAACATCAGGGGAAGAAAAATTTTAAAAAAAATGAAAACTTCAGAGCCCACTCCCCTTCCTAAGCCAGGATGCCGTGTTGGGTTTGAGTTGCTTTGGTTTGGTTTTTATTTTTTATTTTTAGTGACATATACTAGAGATCCTCTCGTGCTCACTGTTTTACAGGGATGAGGACCCTGTCTGTTAAATGGCAGTTCAAATCACCAAAGTAATTATTTGTGTCTCCTCCAGCCAAAAGGAAAATAAAGAATTTGCAACTGATTGCTGAGGAAATAGAAGCCCACTATTTTTCCTATTCAGCAACCTCAGGCTTCTGTCAAAAATCAAACCTACTTCTAAACTTCTTGAAGTAAAATCATTTACACTGCTTACAGGAATTCTGAAGGTTTCCCTGTAAAAGGAAACATTGCCTGGCCTGGGAGCAGAGATGTCCCTGGTGAGAGCCACTGCCCCAGAGCAGGCATTACCAGACATTAAAAACATATTGCAAAGAACAGTCCCCACAATCCAGCCCTTAAATAAGGCAGGTAACAAAGGAGAAACTGATGAAATTTAATCATGGACGTTTTAGGGTGTAGAAGAGGCATGGGGGAAGGGAGAAGAAAATGGAAAAAAGCAGAGAAATATGAAGAAACTTCCCGAAGATCTCCTAGAGACCACTGGCAAGGCCAAAAGCGAACTCAGGTCTCCTGGGCCCTAACCACAAAATAACTCTCTCCCAATCCAGGTTCCCCAGCCAAAAGCAGGCAGTAAAGAGCAGCAATTAAGGAGAACTCTGAATCAACACTTAGAGCTAATAAGCATCTTTATTACAACAATATGTACACAAGCACATGGAAGAGAAACTACACGCTCAGGAGGTTTAGCATCACCTGATTAAAGCAACTGATTTTAACCAAAATAGCTAAGCCTCTTACGGGTCAGTTATCTTGGCTTTCCACTTGCTGAGGAGCGAGATGCAATCAGCAACAGGTTCAGACCAGTCTCAGAGGAGGTGCACTCTGCCTTGCAGATATTCAAAGGGCCTTAACATTTTTTTTTTTTATTTTTTTTTTTAATTCAAAGAACTGGTTTTCATTCCAATACAGTGGGGCTCAGCCCTTCCTTCAAGCTGCCCTTTCCTCTCACTCTTCTATACTCTCTCCTAGTTCAGAGAAAAGAAATTCTCAATTTCATCTTCTTCCTTCTGCATAAGGAACTGAAGGTGTCTCTTACAGAATTGCTCTCATTTAGTTAGTGTTAACAACTGTTTCTTTAAAGCCCTATTTAAAAAGAAAAGGATAAAGACCTATTTCTGATTCTGCCTTAGCTACCACTGAACAGTGCAACACACCATATCTTACTACTGACTGCCTAGGAGACTCTCCTGTCTCAGAAACACAGATCCCTGGAAGAGGCTCAAGGAAGGACAATAAAAATCAAAACATGAAAGAGCCTCAACAGAAGAAACAAGTTAGACTCAGCCTTCTCGCTGCAGAGAAAGACTAAGGTATTATACAATATATGGGTCTATAAAATCATCAGAATTAAAAGGCACCAACTAAAACCAACTGTACTTCTTCCCCCAGTGGTGCCTCAGCCTATGGAACTCCCTGATACTGAATGCTATGGGTGCTATAAACAAGAGTTCCAAGTGCAACTGGACAAATTTATAGAAGACAAATCCATCAATAAATACTACACAAAATTGTCTGTTTTCATTCAGGAAGTACTGAAGCAGACAAGTGGTGGAGGCTGGAGGAGCACGAGACAAGTATCACAATGTGCTTTATCAGTAACTGAATCCTCTCTAGGTAACTGCAACTGGTCTTTATTAGAGACAAAATGATGGACTGTGTGGTGGGTGTTTGACTTGCACAGCAAGGCTGTTACTGTATTTTTTGGTGCACAAGTGAAGTGAAAAAATCAGTTATATAAGGAAATGCAGGAAGGCTTTAGACCATATAAATCAAATTAGTATGTATGTCGATGGCAATGCACAGATCAAGGGAGGTTCAAGCTATGGATTATTAATCCTTACATCAGAAAACATGTATTTACATGGGTAATAGTTAAAAATTTTCCATTCAGTACTATTCCTATCATAAGAAAAAATGGGGGCGGGGGTAATCTGCTTTTTAGAACTATCAAATAGCCAAAGGAATTATTAAATGACTGCTTTACCCATCTGCTGTACTTGAGTGGTCCTGTGAACCCCATTGCTTCTATTATCCTCGTGAAAGCACCCACTTTCTCTTCAGATGGCTGCAAGGAATCCTTTGCAGAAAGATACTGTAAAATTGAAATAGCATATATTTCAGTCTCAGCAATTAAATCTGACAAAAGATTTTAGTTAGAAAAGCTACACATTTAATGGACAATTTTAGGTTTTTTGTCTAGTCTCTTTGTTCAACAAAACAAACACATATTTAGGTCTTCTCTGAAAATATTATCCTGGTTTTCCCATGTGACATTCTTCTGCTTATGAAAGCAAATACTGCATAATCACTGTCATAAAAACATCCCATTGGAAGCTTGAATTCAAACAGTTGGTACAGAAACATATTTTCCAAAATATGGCTCCTATCCTAGACTCCCATATTCTTCCTAGGTCTATGTCTTTGTTTGGGATTAAGTTTTTTGCAGATAAAACAAGCAAACAAATCACAGAAACAGAGTAAATGAAACTGACCTTTCACACTCCCTCTCTTCCTCTCACAGACATATCACATCCCAGAGTAATTATACATTATAGAAACCAAGCAGCTCCATTTTAAAACCAATGAAGCTACATGAACCCTCTGTCGTTATTCCCCTTCCAGTGAATCTATGTGGTACTTGCAGAAAACCTAAAACAGAAAAGCATTTAGTCCCCAACGATTTGCAGTGTCTGCAAACGTGGAGATAAATGTTCTCTTCCGGAACAACCACACACCTTAAACACCTCTGGGCTGATCTTGTGGATTAACCCCAGGGGGCAACTGGGGATGGGGAAGAGAATGGGAGGGTAAAAGAGAGAAAACTTGAGGGTTGAGATAAAGGCAGTTTAATTAGGAAATTAAAAACTCCTACACACAAGCAAAGCAGAACAAGGAATTCATTCCCCACTTCCTGTGGGCAGGCAGGTTCAACCACACCAGGACAGCTGGGCTCCGACATGGTAACAGTGTCTTGGGAGGGTAAACACCATCACTCCAAATATCTCCCCTCCCTCCTTCTTCCCACAGGTTTATGTGTGAGAATGATGCCATATAGTCTGGAATGTCCCTGGGATCAGTTTGGATCAGTGTCCCCCCAACTCCTTATGCACCCCCAGCTACTCTCCTGGTGGGGCAAAGAGCAGAAAAGGTCTTGATTCTGTGCCAGCTCTGCTCAACAGAACTAAAACATCCCTGTGTTAGCAGGACTGTTTCCAGCACAAATCCAAACCCCAGCCCATAGCAGTTACTGGGAAGAAAATGAACTCTACCCCAGCCCAAATCAGCACAACTGGTAGGAAAACTTGATGGTATTTTGACCCTTTGCACCCTGGCAGCAACAATCAGCCATCAAGAATTACCACTGGTACTCCAGCAAATCATTTCCACCAATTAACTCTGCTGTATAGGCCTTTGGCTATCAACAAATGACTCTACTTTTAACCCACCTGCTGCACATGAGTTCTCCTACTTGAGGAAATAGGGCTGAGAGGCACTACAACCTGAGAAAGTTCCCCAACCAAAGAAATGTTAAACTGCTTCGAGTAGCTGGCATTTTACCCTAAATATTTCCTCCTAACACATCAACATACTAAGAAAACGATTTTTTCAGCAGGGAAGCAATTTAGCCACACCAAGGCTGCCATACAGGGCCAGAACAATGAGCCCAGGATGCCAACTCCAGAAAGGACCAGGAGCAGACTCTTGGAGAAGACAGGAAAGCACAGAAACACAGAGCGCACACACACAGAGCTTCCTGGGCAGTACCTGTCCACATTCTGACAGACATTCCTGCGCTGTATGTATCCAGTCATTGTTGGCAGCTCCAACTGGATGCATCTTCAGTACTCCAGTGTTTGAAACTGTTTAACCTCCATAACACAAAGTTGTGGTACACTGAGTTTCATGGTTTAATGATGTAAAAAAAAAATCCCTTGTGCCTTTTTTAAATCCAACCTTGACATTTGGACTAATGACCTTTAAAGGTCCCTTCCAACCCAAAACATTCTATGACTGATTTCACTGGATGCTCCCAATTTTCCTGTAAGAACCTTCAAACAACCATTTCCTATTCCATTTCTCAGTCTTTCGACTGTTACAGGCCAGTATCATACATATGCTCATCCCTCTAGTTTAGAAGGGTCCTAAAATTGCCTATTCTCATATAGAAAGCTTTTCCCATTTCTGATCATTGTCTATAGCCTTCCTGGGACTAGTATAGTGATTTTTGAAATTGCATGAATGATACATAAATGCATATTAAAATACAGACCCATATCCTGCACAAGCTGCTACACTTAATTAAAACTAACTGTAAAGGTGACAAACACTGTAGCCTGGAGACACAATGCACCCCTGAGCACATCCACACACAGGCCTGAGCATTTGGGATAAAACACTTTGAACTTGTGTACTGTCCTCTGGTGGCTGTTAATGCCTCGAACCCCACTGTGCCCAGTATCCAGGGAAACAGGGAGAAACACAGCACCATTTTAGCATCTGTCAGTGACCCAGGAAGACAGTGTCACACTGCCCAGGACCTCTTGTGATACTCAGACCCTTCTTTGATTGTTGAAACTCTTCACCATGTCCCCTCTCATCACCCAGAACAAAAGCGGCCGCAAAGGCACATCCCGCCCTCTGCCACGTGATGGACTCAGTGAGTCTACTGTCATGTATGGGAATATTCAAACTCATTTTTAGTACCTCTTCTTCAAGAATATCCCACGCAACACTCTGCTCTACACAACAAATTACTCTTAACCTTCCACTGTAACTCCATAAATGCCCTCCAGCCAGGCAATAATAGGAATTGCTTAAAGCAGAACCTGCGTCCAGTAACCACTGCCACACCAAACTCACTAAATCCACCTTCATCTACTCCACAGGAATTACAATCACACTGAACCTCTGGTGATTCCAGGCAGAACTTCACTACAGGCCTCATATACAAGTACATTATGAAGCTTCCCTCAGTGCAGAGGAAGTGAAAAACCAAAATTATCTCAATTCAACTGCTGTTAGCTGGTCACTAAAACAAAGACTGGCCAGTAAGCAGATTGTTTTCAGAAATGCCATGATTCCTGCTTCATGTCTCTGCAAGTTGGCCTGAACTAGCTCAGGAGATGGAGAGGGGATTTAAGAAGCAAGTGCTGCTTGGTGCAGCTGATGGACAGAGGTCTGCATCTCATCCTGCCAATGCCAGGACTGCAGCCAAGTGTGACTAAACAGTCCTATAATGTCTATAAAACCAGAACTAGGAATCACTGGGATGAGGTGGGGGAAGCAAGTGAGCAGTTCTCTGGTGCTTAGTTGCCAGCTGGGCTTAAACCATGACACAGAGAGAAAACTTCAAAAATATGTTTTATAACTCACTCAAAACAAGCCCATCAAGACACTGCAAAGGACATAAGCACCCCTCAGGCTGCCTTTCCCGCTCAGTGAAGTGCTTAAAGCTTAATTTTGACACCAAACATAAACTGAAACATCTTGGGCTCACCATTAATTCCAAACCACTTTCCCACCAGGAGTGAGTAGTCAAGTTCACATTTCAAGGATGAGTAAGTACTTCTCTATTCAAAATAATGAGATTGCAGTCCAAAACCCCATCCCAAACCTACACTGTTTTAAACCTCTCTGGTCATAAATCCTGCCTGGCTTCTTACACTAAGGCTATTTTAACTAGGAAGTTTACCAATTCATCTTTCAACCATGTACCTCTCCCTTAGCCCTTTCCAATAGATCAAAAGCAAGTCTTGAGTCCTGCCTTGAAGATCTTCATGCCACTCCTGGTTTGTTGGATCTGCTATCTTGTCATGCACTGCTCCCCCAGATTTGCTCTGCAAACGCTGTTTGTGCAGGTATCAGGGAGCTGTGCAGGCAGGAACAGGGATTAGGGGGATGCAGCATGTCTGGGAGCCTGAATTGTATCTTTAGCTCTGGCCATGAGAAGTTGTGCAACCCGCAACCCCTTTTTACAGGCTTCAATCTCCCTGTCTGCAAAATCTTTGGTTTATCTCACCAGCTGAAAAACACTGAAAAATTGACTAAAAACCAGAAAACCTCTAGTTAAAAACTAAATGCAAAGACCAGCCGGGGGTTCTTTCCTTGCACACATTTCCTTGTATTCCTTCATTTTTTTCTATCCATGTCAAAATACACAATTTAAAATCCTTCTTAGTTTGCACCTTTAAATCTACACCAGCAAAATACACTCTATACAGCAAAGCACACAAAAAAGTAGACTCTTTACTTTTAGGTAGATAGCAAACTGGGATTGCTGCTTTCATGGAAGGTTTACCCATCCATCCCTAACTTTCTTCTTCCTTCTGCCCTCTCATTTCTCATGCAAGCATTCCATTTTGCCATTGTTTTCACACTGGGTTAACAAGTGCCAGATCAGGATATTTATTATTTGAGGGATGCTGACATCCTTAATTTAATCTTATGGAGCTAATTTATGCTACAGAAAACTTCCATTCCAAGACAAAAGACAATAAACATATGAGACACATGTAAATGTATAGACCACAGATTAACAAAATAGTACAGGTAAACAGTAAATAAATTATTACATGTGTCCTCCAACAATAAAAACACTCAACTCTTCTCACCTTATTTGTACTGTATAAGGATCTGTTTTGCTGTGTGGTGGCTCCATTGGCTTGAATCAATCCTCCACAGAATTTAGACAGCTGGAAGGGGCCAGCCTTGTGTCTCTAGTAAAAATGATAAAAGAAAAGAAAAAAATTAAGACATGATTCACTTAACTTTACATGAATTACTCTTAGTTTACTTCCAAGACAATTAGTTTTAGCTAATTCTGAAAAACTTCATATCACAAACCCCACAAACTGATTATTATTACAAACAAACTAGCTGTCCATGCTTGATGCTCCACACCACACATTTTCCAGTGTTCCACAGATGTACTGATGAGATGGACTGGCAGAACAGTCCACTCAAAAAACATAGGCGGTCTGCTTTGACTTTCTCACACTACTTGTAGTTATGGTTTTGTCTTTTTAAAAAGAATAATTGCTTTTCCTGATCTGGCAGACAAACAGACTTTATACTATTTTTATCTACAACTTTGTAGTCCATTTAATTGTCTTTGTAGACCGGACTTCAGAAAACACAAATTACAGGGTAAAAGCTACCACTACAACCACTGTAACTTCACAGCACAAGACTCATATTACAGAGCTACTGCACAACAAAGAAAACTCTCAAGCAAGAGTGAGTGGGCAGCCCAGGAAAGAAGCTGCACCCTGCACAGAACACCCCTCACAACCTCCCAGCACACTCATCTTTGCAGTACCCTACTTATAAACTAAATCAAAGTAAATATGCCATTCAGAGCAGTCATCCCCAGACAGGTATTGAATGTACTGGTGGCTCAGAGTGAACCCAGCTTCATCAATAACTTCACAACTGCTCATTTCCCTCTCTACTCCAAACATCATATGCTAATTGGTATGAACTGTGCTTTAATAGGAGGGTTGTGTCATAAAATCACCAGCAATTTTTTCAGAACTGGAAGGTCTTACCTGAGGAAAGACACTCAAGTTGAAGAGCTTACAGGGAAATTTCTAATTCTGAACATCATTACACAAGCTGCGATATACAGGAGGATGAAGAGGAGGCTTAACTCCCTTGTTTCATTGAATGCAGGAATGAAACACCAAGAGGCAGACTCTAATTCTGTCTGAGAGCTGGTATGTATTCCCATTTTCTACAGGTTTTTCAGCCCTTTATCATTAACTACTACTTCATGAGCTCCTAGTTGATTTACTCTGGACAGATACACCATAGCACTGTGCCTGCTGTCACACAACTGGAAGCCAAACTGCAAAGCTTCCACTGTAACAACACTAAATGTTGTGCTGAGCAAGGTGAACACACATCGGTACTAGGAAGTCCAAAGCCACTGTACACTGGAGACGTTCTAGAACATAAGAGTGTTCTGTAAAATAAGGTGCTGGAAATTACATGCAATTGTGATGGGCTTGTAAGAGCTGCTTTGGAAAAGCGACACCTACAACTGGACTTCTGTACTTAATCTTCCCAGGACAGATAATTTGGATCTATGAAAAGACACAGCTGGAATGAAGACGTGTAAGTGTAACAAAGAGTGGGAGCTCACCTTTTTTGCAGCAGAGACTTCTAGAGTTCTCTTGATATTTCACCAATACAGTGAAGACATCAGTTTTGGAAGACTCTATTAAAAAATGCTGATTTTTTCTTAGCAATTTAAGCTCATTCCATTTTTTTAAAAACACTTTAACATGCTCTGATATCCTACCTGGAAAACACTGCAGAGCATCCGTCTGCACTGGCCCGGGACTGTGGCTGTCTGGAGCAATCCACTGCATCCTACTATCCATTGAGTTACTCCAGTCTGGCAGCTCTGCAACAGGGACAGGAGCAATTAAGAAAAGGACCCAAATATGCAGAAACAGTTTAACTCTCCTTCTGCTTCCACAGGTTTTATTCATTCATACAAGAACAACCTGGAGCTGAGTCACTGGGGGGGTTAGGCTGGATCTCAGGAGAAGGTTCTTCCCCCAGAGGGTGGTGGGCACTGACCAGACTCCCCAGGGCAGTGGGCACGGCCCCAAGGCTGCCAGAGCTCCAGGAGGGTTTGCACAATGGGACAGGGACAGGGTGGGATTGTTGGGGTGTCTGTGCAGGGCCAGGAGTTGGACTCAGTGATCCTTGTGGGTCCCTTCCAACTCAGGATATTCTAACAATTCTCAGATTCAACTCCCAACTTGTGCTTGACAGGAGTATAAATTTTGATTATAAAAATATTTTGCCTTCCAGTACAAGTACCCAACCCAAGTTTGATGGCAAAAACATATGAGTGTAAGGAAATGGTGGGCTGCCTACATCGCAAAACCACACCACAATTTTTCTGTCTATACGATAAATTCAAATGCTTAAGAAGCATTCCTCAACTGACAGAGTGAGCTCCAAAAAGGCCTCATCCAACTCACAGCTTTTATGCATCTTTGCCTTACTTTATTCAGGCATGGCTAAGAATTTTAGTATTTCAAAAGCACATCTTGTTCCAATAAATTTCAGTGAAGATAATTATTTTCTCTTATGAAAATGGCAGTAATAGGGAAAAGAGATGGAGTTTTCTTTTGCTGCATTTTCTTTCCTTCTTTCACTTTCCGCAATATTCAAGTCAGTACAATATTTGCCTCCTTCATACATGCATGACATTAATACTGGAAATAATGTATGCATTATTAGAATGGATATGCCTTTTTCTAATAAAAATAGTTTCATTTTCAAAGGACTACAAAGATGATTAAGAGACTGAAACATCCAACGTGAGGCAAAGATTAGCTTTGAGACAAGAAGACTTTCAGGAAATCTTATCAATTTTTGTCAGTAGCTGGTGGGGTGGGCAGTCAGAATCTCCTCAGTGGTGCCCAGGGAAAGGACAACCATGAGACCAGCAGATCTGCCCAGAGATTTGGAGAACAGACACAAACCCGCACAGGTTCCTCTTCCCTGCACTGTCACTGCTGTCCTGCAGGTGAAGGATCACCTCACAGGCTGTCCCTCAACACCCCACAGAGCTGCACTTCGAATCCATACAGGGAACTGATGCGGGTTTTTACAAACTACAAGGGCAGAGGTGCTCTACCATAACAAACATGAGTAGTGCTCGCTGCCACTACATTATCCCGCTTCTACTGGAGAAAGACGACTACATTTCTGCTCTTTCAACATCACTGCCCAGCAAGTGAAATTACGAAAATTATACATTTCCATCCAAAAAATCATTTCAGTTGAGTACCACAAAGTATTTCTTGAGGTAACCCAGTGCTCTGACATAAACAGTTTACCAAACACTTCAGTGAGAAAGAAGTCACTATTTTATAAACAATTATTACAAGATTCTAAGGACCTGACTGAAGTTTTTTTGAGGTTTTTTCCCTGTAATAATAAGAAAAACATGTCCAGGTTGAAATATGGCTTATAACTTGAACATACTGGAGTTTATAGCTGTTAAAAAGCACAGCTGCAACAAAACTGGACAGAGACATATGAAAACATAAAATAAGCATACGCATACTTAAATGCTGAGGTGTGATAAACAATCCAGTAATAAAGAAAAGCAACACCAGCAGAAAGCAGGGAATACAAGGAGCTAAGGAATTTTCTCTAAGCCAGCATCACTGCCGAACACAACCCTCCTTTCAAATTACAAGTGATACTTTTGCTTGGCTGAGAGAAAAAGTACCAAGCCTAAACTGAACAGGATTACTCAGGAACAGCCTCCAGAGAGCTGCCTTGTCATGACAGAGATGGAAGAATATCACTGTAGTCTTCTAAATCCTCTTAGCAACCATTGTGAAAGTCTTAGGTGGCAGACAAGCTATTTATCAAGATCTCTTGGGTAAAAATGAGCTTTATCCTAATGGCAGTATTAACAAACAGAGCTGAAACATCTGGACAATCATCAGGACTCTGTCATACACCAGGACCTCCAAAGAAGGCTTGAAGACAGACAACAAAAATAAATGTCCTTATTTCCAGTAGAAAGAAGAGACATGGAAAATTTGAGGATTTACTTTCATACAACTAGGCAACCACTAAATTCTAATGCAGCAACAGGTGCTGGGGAATGCCAGGGATGGGCAATGTTTGAGCTGAAGCGTGGTGCACTTCAGATCACAAAATGGCAACTGCATCTCCTCCCCTCGAAAGAGAAATCTGCTCAGGTGGAAAAATTCATTCAGCTTCCTTTGCCACAGGAATGCCAGCAGCAGCTAGGCGAGGAGCTGCCCAGGGATGGGTAAGCCCAGGAGGCAAGTCCTTCCCCTTCAGAAGCAGGTTTTCAATGCCAACCCTGCCCTCGGGGAGCAGCTCCACTGACAGCTGAATCCATCTGGTGCCTCACCGCTTCCCCACTGATCCCTCTGCTCCTCTCCTGCCTGGCTTCCCCCTCCCCATCTGCTGGCCATTGCTTCTTTAATGCTTTAAAACTCTACAAAACTATTTTTATGTTGCCACTGTTCTGCTGCTCCAGAATTTGGATTATAGGGACCAGATAAATGCTGGAGGAGGCAATTGCAGGCAACAGAGCAAGGACAGGAGCATGGAGAAAGGGCAGGAATGGGAGAAGGAAGCAGGAACTCAAGCTCACTCCACTTCAGCTGCTCCCGGGTTGTGCTTGGCTGCTTTCACCTTGAGAGTGGAAAGGACAGGGCTCACCGAGCTGGTGAAAACCACACCCTGAGCCATCGGCTCCCAGAACTTGGTGGATTAATCTCATAAGTGGATACTGCCCTCTGGTCAAAGGCCTTTCCTGTTCCTGGGAAATCTGTCCCCACTTGGCAGTGCTGGCCATCCCCGTATTTGTATGGTGGCATAAGATCAGACCCAGGTAAAAAATTCCCTTTTCTAGACTATATCCTAAAAAGAGCTCTGTTGCAGAGACTTTAAAGACCAATAGAAAGAAAAATGCACATAAATGCATGGGAAAGAAAAAAAGAGTGGAGTGATTAGAAATTCACTCATTCACAGGAACCCAAACTCTCCCAACTTGAATCGCTAGGGTTGGAAAAGCCCTGTAAGATCATTGAATCCAACCATTAACACAGCACAGCTGGGTCTGCCACTAACCCATGTCCACAAGTGCCACATCTACCTGGCTTTTGAACACTTCCAGGGGTGGTGACTTCACCGCTGCCCTGGGCAGCTGTGCCAGTGCCTGACCAGTAACACAGGAATGGAATCTTTACACTATCCTCGGTATCAAACACCTCTGAAATAAGAAGAGAAACTCGAGCAAGGGCAATACCTCCCTCACAGGGGACACACTGAGCCCAGAGGGGCCCCACACTGACAGACACGTGTCTCCAGACCCAGCCAGGAGCCCAAACCCTCACACAACAGAACCACGGAATGAATTAAATTGGAAAAGACCTCTGAGATGAGCGGGTCCAACCTATGACCCACCACCATCACGTCAGCTACACCATGGCCCTGAGTGCCATGTCCTGTGTTTCCTTAAACACCTCCAGGTGTGACTCCACCACCTCCCTGGGCAGTTCATCCCAATGTCTAATCACCCTTTCTGTGAAGGAATTCCTTCTCATGTCCGACCCGCCCCTGCCCTGTCCCAGCCTGAGGTCATTCCCTCTGCTCCTGTCCCTGTTCCCTGGAGCAGAGCCCGACCCCCCCCGGCTCCCCCCTCCTGGCAGGGACTTACAGAGCCAGAAGGTCCCCTCTCAGCCTTTAATTAGTAGGATCATAATTATATTAGGATACAGAATGCTTCAACAATCCTTAATGCAGGTCTGCTTCTTACCTTAAAAGAATTAAAAGGCATCCTTCAGAATGGAATTACAATCTGCTCAAAATCTGTGATCAATCCATTGCTTTATGAGAATTACTTAATTCACCCCTTTCCTTTTAGCATATGAAATCAAAGCCTTCATAGGGAATATTATCCATGCTAAGCTGCACAAACACTGAAAGTTTGGGACTCCCTTAAATCTTGCCCCAATAAAAGAGCTGAAACAGGGAGAAAATCCTTCTCTCAATGAGGAGGAAATTTGGCTGGCCAAACTCTCACGCATGCTGAAAGTTACAGATCAGCTGAAATTATTAAGGCTTTCTCATACAAAATCCATGACTTGTCAGGAAAACAGCAATAGGCAGCATTTCTCTTTAATAACAGCTTGGAAAGAAAATGATTGGAGGAGGAGTTCTTTACAGGAGGGAGATCAAATCATGTGTCTGTTTATATTGTTCCTTTTCATACATTTAGGAACTATTCTTTCCCACTGCACCAACAGATCACAATAGAGATATTAAGGTGGCATTGAACTTCCCCACAATAAACAAGCTGCACAGACATCTTTTTTTCTGGTAGGCTTGTTTTATTCATTACAAAAGGGTCACTCAAGCAGAAGCCTTTTTCAATCCGAGCTTTTTTGTCCCCAAAATCTCTATTCAGAATTTCCTGAAAGGCATGTGGGCTTTGTCCCTGCTAGACAGTGGAACTGATGTGGAGCAGAGACAGGTAATATTTCAAGGTGCAACAGAAAATTTACTGTAATTAATTAATTCTCTGCCTGCTATTCGAGAAGTAAATCTTTGTTTAAATTACCTTGATCTAGTGCTACCTGTTTGCTCTAAGGAAGGTAATTAATTCAAGTGTCGGGGGAGGCAGATGCTCTGAATTATCAATGATCTTAAGGCGGCTGAAATACCCAAGTCTGACGTACAAGATGAACCACAATGCACTGGAATCATACAATCCCACAATGGTTTGGGGTGGAAGGGACCCTAAAGACCATCCCATCCCACCCTGCCATGGGCAGGGACACCTCCCACCAGCCCAGGGTGCTCCAAGCCCCGTCCAACCTGGCCTTGGACACTTCCAGGGATCCAGGGGCAGCCACAGCTTCTCTGCCCAACCTGTGCCAGGGCCTGCCCACCCTCAGAGGGGAAAAAATAAGCCCTCAATTCCCTGTGTTTCTTTTCAACTGTTGCTTCTTCCCAGGACCTTCTGGGAACACCAGAATTTGCATCCTGTAGCCAGGAATCTGCTTTCCAGGTATGTTTAAATTCCAAACCCCGCTGATTTCAGCTCCTGCTCTGAGCCCAGTGCAAACCCACAGGCATTCTAGCAAAGCTTCAAGGCTAAACATTGGTGATGTCCCATTTTTACACCTCAGACATCAGAGGGAAGGAGCAATCTAGTTCTGGGTACCCAGAACCACACACAGAAAGGAAAAGAACACTAAAAATGTCTTCAGGAATACAAATTTGTTCCCTCATTTGGTGCCCAGACCACTGAGTTCTCTCTCACGTGCCTTTCTGAGGTCCATCTCTGTCTCCTTGGGAAATGTGGTCTCAAACCAGTCCTGGGGTCTGCAGAGCTAAAATTATTCCCATTTTTTCATGGAGTGTTCACTGCAGGGAAGATCTTGGAGTCCTGAGAACACCCCCTAGAGCCAGATCCCCCCTGATCTTCCCCAGGCAGTGACCCTTGGACTCCTTCCTGCACAGCAGCTTCTCCTGGACATCCAGTTGAGTCTTCTGAGACACAGAAAAGACTGTGATCCCCTGTCAGTAATTTCAGAGTACCCAAAGGGACCGTGACCCAAAACATCAATGTTGCTGCTCTCCTTCAGCCACATTAAAAGGGAGGTTGGAACAGCCCCTGGATGAGTGACAACGTTGCAGAAGACCTAATTACTAACTCCCAAATGGCTTTATAAACTGGGCACTGAGCTGCTCTGCTGTGCCAAGGCTCAGGCAGGAACACATTCTCAAAGTGTCAGGTGATTGTTTTCAGGACCAGACGTTTGTATTGGGAAGTCTGAATCCCATTTCAATCACACAATCCACATTAAGACAATACAACGGAGCTTGCTGCTTCATCTGGGTAAATGAAGTGACAGCACACACACTCAAGCAAGCCAAAAAGAAAGAGCACAGGAGGCTTTTTCCTTCTTCTAACAAAGCCGTGCAGATTTATTCAAACAGCTCCCTCTGAAGTGCAAAGATGTGAATTCTCGCCTCGAAATCACATCCAAACCCACCACGCTCCGTGGAAACAGTTCCAGGGGTGTTTTTTCATTCACATGTCATTCTGCCCAGCTACAACTAAAAGCTCATTGCTAGGGGGGATAAAAATATTTTCCTGACTATTCAATTAATGGGTCCTTAATTGCTGTGTCGGATTGTTAAAGGTGATGGGTGGGAGGTCATGTTTTCCCAAGGAAAACCACAAGCCTTGTAATGCTCCAGGTTATAACTCAGAGCAACAATAATTTGGGAAGCACAGCCCAGCATTTCAAACAACCAAGAGCATTACAAGGCAGGGCAGAGGGATGGAATGTGTTGGCCAGGCCACAGCACTCCATGGAAAGCTGCACTGCTGGGTGAAGGCTGGAGTGGGTCTGTATTAATCCTGATGGAATCTGCAGTCCCCCCAAAATCACAGGGTGTCAGCATGACTGTCACCACACATCATCAGGCAGCTAAATAACCCCTGGGGCTGAGAATACAGAAACCTCAAGCAGCTCAGTGCCACAGCAGTGCTGTTAAACCTCTCTTAGAGCCTTAGTTAATGACACAGAAAAAGGAGCAGGGGAAAATACCATTTAACATAAAAAGAAAAAAAATAAAAGCAGGTGGGACCACAAGCTTCAGATGCAAGAATGTGTTCAACATATTTCATAGATGATGATGATGATGATGATGGGGAAGAGTCAGATTTCCCTAGAAAACACCAGGTTCAAAAGGAGGGCTGATACCATATTGTATCCTGTGTACTAGTCCAGAATTCCATGGATTTTAGAGCAAGCACACACACTAGCCTGCCCTGCAGATGTGGAAGAAGGAGGTCCAGTCCCTAAAAGATCAGGAATCCAGGAACTGGTGAGTTTGGAAAGATAATGATGAGCTGTCTTCTCCAGCAGGAGTGGAAGTGGCCTCAAATTGCACCAGGGGAGGCTTGGATTGGATATTAGGAAAAATTCCTTTACAGAATGGGTTGCAAAGTCTTGGAACGGGCTGTCCAGGCAAGTGGTGGAGTCACCACCCCTGGAAGTGACCAAAAACATGTGGATGTGGCCCTTGGGGCCATGGGTTAGCAGTGAACTTGGTTGTGGTGCTGGGGTGATGGACCTTGGAGGTCTTTTCCAACCTGAGTGATTGTAGGATTTGTACCCCCTGATCATGGGAAGGGCACCTGGAGGAAACGCTGCTCCCCAGGACACTGGGAATGGTGCTGCTTCCCAAGCAGAAACATTGTGTGGGAAGTGTCCTGCTGTCCTCCAAACTCCAGACATGGATGGAAAGGGCCATTCTGGCACATTTCCCTGGGCCAATGAAGATCTTGTCAGGGCTGGAGGTGCCTCACGAGCCTTGATTATCTCCATGGAGAAAACCACTCCTTTTTATAACAACAATGTTGAACTGACAAGAGAGTCATCACCCTGAGAGAGAAAGCTTTCAAAGCAGCGTGGGATAAGTTTCCTTCTGAAAGCATCAACAATTTCAAAGCACAGCAACATTTCCCAGCTGAGGGATTGTATCTAAAATGCAGTGGTTTATATACTGTTTTTAAAAACTTAATGAACTGAAGTTATGTCCCCTTTGGTTTCATGTAATAATGGCTAAAAATCCCTGTTCACACCGAGTTGAGCTGAAAAACATTACCAATGTTGAAACATCTTGAGTGCTGCTCACAATTTCTGCAGCAAAATCACTGGGTGAAGTTACAAAGATTGAATTTACCCCGTCAAGTCTGAAACACCAATAAAAATATTTCATTCCCCCCACCCCATCAGGGTCCTGACGTGGCTTTTATGCATCTGTGTACTTGAAAACTCTGGATTCCATGGTTAAATCATCAGTGCAACCACAGCTGGCAGTGTTGAAGGAACATCACCTCTGGAGATCCCATGCTACCTGGATTTATCCCATGATCCTACAACTGTTGTCCATAAACCCCAGCTCCAAAAACGCCCAGATGCCAAATTTCCATGTTGCAGCTGAAGAGGAGAGGTCTCATGGGCTGGGCTGCTGGGGCAAGGCTCTGGCAGCTGGGGGTCTGTGGGTGCAGCTTTTGGAGAAACTGCTGGAAGTTCAACAGAGCCGAGGCCAGAGGATCCACCTGCAGCCCAGGGAGGAGCCCAGCCAGGGCAGGGGGATGCCCAAAAGAACGATGTGAGCCCTGCAGGGGAAGCTCAGGCTGGAGCAGGGTCCTGGCAGGACCTGGGGATCCATGGAGCAGGTTTGATGGCAGGGCTTGTGACCCTGTGGGGGACCCCACTATGGAGGAGCCCGTTCCTGAGGGACTGATCCCATGGAAGGGACCCATGCTGGATCAGCCTGTTCCTGAGGGACTGATCCCATGGAAGGGATCCATGCTGGATCAGCCTGTTCCTGAGGGACTGATCCCATGGAAGGGATCCATGCTGGATCAGCCTGTTCCTGAGGGACTGATCCCATGGAAGGGATCCATGCTGGATCAGCCTGTTCCTGAGGGA
>JAWWEE010016741.1:0-35727 GCA_035221455.1 Xenops minutus | reverse complement strand
GTTCCATCATGTCCAACACAGTGGTACTCAGTGGTGATGTGACTTCCTTCAGGCCATGATAGTCTACTGTCAGTCTCCACTCTCTACTGGTCAAATGGGACTATTAAAGGGTGAGTGTGCCTGTCTGCCCAGTTCCTGGCTCTCCAGTTCACAAATCCTCTCCTGGATGGGGGTCATGGTTGTTGTGGTATTGCTGACAGTGCACTGGTGTGGTACCGATCGGTACCTGTTGTTCTTCGACCCTCAGCAGTCCAATAGCAGAAGTGTCCTCTGAGAGACCATGCAAGGTATTCAGCTGTCTAATTTCCTCTGTCTCCAAAGCAGCTCTCCCAAAAGCTGAAAGGCGCCCTTTTGGATGCTTGAAATCCCCACTCCTCACGTAATCTGTGCCAAGGATATACTGGACCTCTGGCCAGTCACAATGAGATGTTTTTGCAATTCATTCACAGCCAGCTTCTACTGCAGTCAGTTGTTGGGATCCCCTTCTCACTCCACAAGTAGAGATGGATTCTGCCCCTACGTATCTTGATGACATCAGTGGTAATTGTGTACCAGTATCAACTAAAGCCTTATACTCTTGTGGGTCTAATGTACCTGGCCATTGGATCCATACAGTCCAACAGACCTGACCGCCCCTTTTCTCCACCTAGGGGCTCTCTAGTTCTGGTCATGATACTCGTTTCTCATGTTTTGCAAATATAAACAGGTGATGTCTTCAAGAGAATTGAAAATAACATCAGCCCTCCTATTGTGTCTGAGAATTTGCCCACTGAAAAACTAGAATGGCAGTGATCCTTGAAAAATTTCCTGCAGTGGTTGTTCTTCAACTCATGTACTCGTGCTGCTAGGGCATAGGTGAGTTTTCCATCCCACTTCTTCATGTCCTTTCTGTAGCAATGTAGGTAAGACCTGTTTTCCTTTTGTTGCATATTGGTGGGGCATGGGTCATTTCCTCTCTAACTTGCTTGAGTCTTTTGAGTCTGTCTGCAGTTAGGTCAGTATTTTCCTCCCTAGCCATAGGTCAGTAGGGAGGAAAAAAGATTGTCCTTTTATTGGCAGAGCGGTCACTGTTTTTTCTCTCTCTTTGATTGACATCATCATCAGTGAGTTGGCGTAAAATGGTGGTATGCTCTATACAAACTCACCACATGGATTGTGTGCACTAGGCCTCATCTGGATCTATCTCATCTTGTTATTTGGATCCTTAGAGATTACCTCCAGCACAGCTAATTCTCTCAGGTGCTGGATATTTTTCCATGGTGTTCAACCTGCTTGGGCACACTACTAGGTCATCCTTGAAAGAATGCCTTTCCCTCACACTTGACAGGAGCAATCTCCAGAGACTGAGAATTTCTGTTCTCTTCCCAATCCCCTTGTCAGTGCCCACATCCTGGGATAGGTATCCCAGTTGTTTGACTTCACTGCCATCTAGTTTCATATCATGGGCCAGACTATCCCAGCATGGGAGCAGCCCAGGTCATCAGGGGCTCTTTTGAATGGCAGCTGAAATCTTTTCACATGTCTTACAGATCACCCAGGGATAGGGATTGTACGATTATCTCTGGCCCTGCCTCTTCCTTCTGTTGTGAGGATCCTGCTTCCTCTTCATTCCTCGTTAAGTGAACTGATTTAGTCTTGGAATTCTTCTTGTGTGTAGCGGTGAGTGCTACTGGCACAGGTTGTTCCTTTGGTTCAGCTGCAGTTTGAGTGGCCACAGTGCCTTTTTTTCTGCTTTCCTCCTCCTCCTGTTGAGGGTGCTGTTTAGTTTTGAACTTTATCTGGTACAGAGTAGCTGAGGCCCAACACACTGCAATAAATTACTTCTCTCTGGAGTTGCCACAGCATTCTCCTTGAAAGTAGTCACTTTATCAGGGGCCTATAGTTATTCAGGGGTCACCATCAGAGCAAAGAATTTCCCCCACATCTGGCCCATTGTCTCCCACATTCCATGCCACTCATGACTATCAATTCTTGGGGCAGATGTATGAGTGGCCTCCTTAGAAATCTCTTTCTTGACTCTAAACATGGTGTAGGTCACACCAACTCAGTACTTAGAGCGTACTGAGGAGACACAGATGTTGTAACAGGCCTGGAGGGGAAAAAGAGGGTGAAAGGCTGGGAAAAATTATCCTCCTCTGTTCCCCCCACAGACCGAGGATAGTTATTAATGGACTCCCAAAAGCAGTGCCTGAGGTAAGGGAAGGAGAGCAACACTAAATACACATCCCAAATGATCCTCAGTGCCTTCGATGTTAACATGTCATAAACTGATATCACACAGTATAGTAACAAAGCATTTTGTGTTACCCTCCCTGCTCTGAAAAAGAGCACTGTGACGGGCACATAGTGCATATATGGAAACATATACATGTGGGCTAGGTGCCACAACCGTGCGACGAAGCAACATTGTGACCAATGCCTCTGGACCTAATATAACAAATGAAATCAATGAGATGAAATTTGATCATGAGATCAAATTTGTTTCCAAGTCACTGCAGTCAGATCAGTTTTTATATCAACCTTTTGAGCCTCACATTGGGTGCTAATTTTGAAGGTTTAGGAATACTATTCCCCAATTTAGTGTTCCCACTAAAACACTCCAAACCAAGCACCACTCACTCACTCCCCTGTCCCCTTTCCCCTCCCCTTTAGCAGGATGGAGATGAAAATTGGAAGTACAAAAGCTGAAGATTACAGATTGAGATAAGAAAAATTTACTGGAAACAGCAATGAAATAAAAAAATGAACAGTGTCAGCAACAATATTAATAACAGGGAGTACAAGAGAGGCGAACGACTCACACAGGAGTGCTCAATACATGGAACTGGTGCTGCTTGACCACTCACTCTGTCATGCTACCCAACCAGAAGAGGCCCCTTCCACCTCAAACCCCTGAACATGATGTGAAGTGGTACAGAATTACCTCTGTGTCCCAGCCATGCCCTTTCCTGGCTACTGCAAAAATTAACCCTGTCCTGTCTTGAACCTATATACAACCCTAGTAGATGAACTGTAAGTTGCTTATGGAATTGTGCTTCTTGGAGTGATGAGACTTATATTTTGCAGAAAAGGCTGAATGTGTGCAGGCTAAATACTCAACAATAAGAAGACAAGTTAAAAGAAACTAACATGATTTCTTTAAATCTCAATGTATCCAGCTGTGCTTGGGATTGTAAATTAGATGAAGAAATTACATATAAACCCATTACACTAAAGGTAATTATTTTTTGTATCTGTTAAGATTGCATAGATATGTAATCTGTTGCAGAACGGGGCAATAAAACTGAGCCAAATATTATTTTAAGGAGTGAAAAAAATATTATACAGATAGACATTTTTGAATAATTTTCAACAATTTCAATAATGTGAAGTTGTTGAAAATAAGGTATGCAGTCAGAGAGAAATAGCTAGACAGAAGTTATATTAAAGAGAAACTAAAACCTCTAGAGTAGCTATCCCAAAATCTCAGTGAAAACCTTTTGGATCCTTGAAATACTCTCTCCTTAGATAATCTGTGCCAAGGATACATGGGGCCTCTGAATCAGACACATTGGGTTGTTTTTTTTTCCTTTTATTCCCAATCAGGCTCACTTCAGCTTCTGGTACAGTGATCTGGGCCTCAGAAATAGAGATAGATTGTGTCCCTACATACCTTGATGATATCGCGGGATATTGTGTGCTGGTGTCAACTAAAGCCTAAAGTGTGGGTCTGATGTACCTGGCCATTGGATCCACACAGACCAGTAGATCTGATTGTGCCTTTTCTCTACTGTCTGGAGGCAGAGCCCCTTTAGTTCTGGTATGTGCTGCTCATTTCTTGTAAATATGGACTGGAGGTCCCTCCAATGGGATTGGAAGTTGCATCAGCCCTCTGGTTGTGTCTGAGGACTTGCCCACGGGGAACTGGAGTGGCATTTATCCTTGAAGAATTTCCTGTGGTGGTTGTTCTTCCTCTCAACTCACGTACGTATGCTGCTAGGACAGAGGTAAGTTTTCCATCCCGCTTCCTCATGTCCTATTTGTGGCCATGCAGGTAAAACCACAGGTTACCTCATCATGTGTACCCTCTCTCTTGACCATGGTGATGCTTGTTCCCAGCAGAAGAAACTGTAGTCCATAGTGATGGGGCATGGGACACTCTTTTAAATTGCTGGAGGTCCTTGCACATTTTTTCTATGTATGGGACAGAGGCTTGCAACAGGGATGAGATGCTTTCTTTATACAGTGACTGGACCTACCTCATCTAGATCTACAGGGGACTGACTTCTCATTTTTTGAATTCTTATACATTGCCTTCAACACAGATAATTTTCTCAGGTACTGGATACCTTTCTCCATGGTGTTCTGTCTCTGTGGATGCATTACTAGATCATCCTTGAAAAGGTACCTTTTCCTCACACTTGACAGGGGGCTGAGAGCTTCTGTCCATTTCCCAATTCCCTTGTCAATGCCTGTGTCCTGGGACACAAATCCCAGTTGCTTGGCTTCAGAAGTGTCTAATGGTATCATGGGCCATGCCATCCCAGCTCTGGAGCAGTGCGGGTCACCAGGGGCTCTCCTGATTCACGTATTTCTCTCTCTTTTCACATATTTCACAGCTCTCCCAGGGATAATAATTGGTGATTATCTCTGGCCATGCCTATTCCTCCTCTTGTGAGGGCCCTACTTCCTCTTCATCCCTCACTAAGTGAACTGATTTGGTCGTGGATTTCTTGTTCTATATAGGGATGACTGCTACTGACACAAGTTATTCCTCAGGTTCTACTACAGTTTAAGTGGATGCAGTGCCTGTTGGTCTACTTTCCTCCTCCTCCTCTCCTTGAAGGTACTGTCTAATATTTAACTGTGTCCAGCAGAGAATAGCCAGGTCCCAATGCACTGCAATAAATTGCCGTTCTCAGGAGTTGTGAAAGCATTCTCCTTGAAAATATTTTGTCACTTTATTAGGGTCCTATAGTTGTTCAGGGATGAGATTCCAAACCGTTGAAACAGAACTGTCCCATTTTTTCCCACATTCCATGCCACTCATATCAACCTCTGGGGCAGATCTTTGAAAGACCCTCCTAGAAATCTCTTGACTCTAAATATGGTGCGGACTGAGGAGACCTGGCAGACTTAGGAACAAGAGCGTCTTTTCCTTAGCATCCAAAGGAAATTCAGAATTCTTAAAAGCTGTTGTAACAGGCCTGAACGAGGAAAAGGGAATGAAAAGCTGGGGAAAATCATCCTCCCCTGTTCCCCCTGCAGACTGGTTACTGTTATTAATGGACTCCCAGAGACAGAGCCTGAGGTGAGAGTGTGAGAACAGTACCGAGTACAGTTCATCGCAAGTGACCCATTGCCCATGATGTGTCATGTCATTAGCTAGTATCACATAGCATGGCAACAAAGCAATCCTGATCTTTCTCCCTGTTCTGAAAAATATCATCCTAAGGAGCACATATTGCACATAGGGGAATATATACGGAGGTAGGTACCACACCTACATGAACAGAACAAGCAGTGTTGTGACCAGTGGCTCTGTACCTAATACAAAAAATTCTTAGAATTATTTACAACCTACTCTGGTCAGACCTTTTGTTGTCTCAACCTTTCATGCCCAGTGCTGGGCATCAAATAAGGCTTTGGTTTAGAAGCAGTGTTCCCCAATTTATTGCTTCTACTGAGACTCTTCAAACTATGTGCTGCTTTTTGCTCCCTGACCTTTCCCCTCCCCTCCACCCTGTGATGTGCTGGTAAGGAGAATTGGAGGCAGAAATAAGGATCATGGTTTGAGATAAGAGCAATTTACTGAAAAAGCAATGAGATAAGAAAACATACACTAACAGGAATAATATTAATAATACAAGTATACAAAAGAGAGACAGTGATTTACATGCAAAATGCTCACATCAGAGCCCAACCCAGCCCCACTGCAGCCAGAGCACCCTGACTGGAAGAGACCTCTTCTCTCTGGAAGAGACTCCCTTCCCCCTGCCCACAACAATGACATGAGGTGGTATAGAATAATCTCTGTGTCCTAGCCATGCCTCCTCCTGTTTACTGCAAAAATGAACCTGGTCCTGTCTGGAACCAGAACACGCATCTATTAATGAATGTTGCAGAATGTTTTTTTGCTTTAGCAAAATTTTACCATAGTGTAAATGTCACAATAAGTATTTAGAGTTGCAGTATTTGTCCAAAAATAGGTAGGCAGAAGAGAGAAATCAGCCAGAATCTTTAAAATATATGAAGGTGTGATCTCATTTCTTATTAGAAAGAAGAGTCTAATAGAGACATTTGAGTGTACCAGTTGAAGGAAGAGCTTAAAGGACGCCTATCACTTTATGCACAGCAAGTGGTATCAGAAATGCAGTTCTCTAGGAATCCGTGCCTTATTTGTTTTCAGTAGAGATTTTCTTATACTGGCTTAATTATTTTCAATTTTTCTTAGATAAATGTGAAATTGAAAACTGACACACAAGACTTTAAGCAAAATAGGTGAAACAACTAAAAATGGGGCATGATATTGAACTTCTGTCTAATAGTGATTCCTAAGCTGTAAGTTATACATTTCCAGAAAGTTCTAGTCCGTTTACTTTTCTCATTTTTGAACCAGTACCTTTGATAATAGAGAAAACTAGTAGAGGCAGCACAAAAAAAAAGAAAAATTATATATGTGTACTGTCTTTAGAATTTTAGAAAGATTTCAGATTGTTACAATCTGTTTATTTTCAGCATTTCTTTTTACTGAGTGAAGTAGATGGACAGACAGTGATGATTGAAGACTACTTAATGGTACCTAAGGAAATTTAAATATGAATCTTTATTGCATGCAATATATTCATTTGCATATGCTTAATCGGCTTTCAAAATCTGGTGTTTGTGAAGACTTTTTACTGGAATCATTATGTCAGATGTGCTTCAGTGAACTCTTCTAGTGTGCAGGCAGCAATTTGCAGTAGGTTGGTTCATCACAGAAACATGACAGTACTCGAAAGGTTCAGAGATAGTTTCATAATTATTGTTAGCATAATTCTTGAAAGAAATGATGAGCATCTTGTAAACCCAGATGGGAATTTGTTACATTGTTGATAAATGTGTTGATAAATGTGTTTTACATTTTTAAATTGATAAATAGTGAAAAGCAGAGAAGATACAATAAGGCAGATGGTTGTTTATAAAGCAGTTGCAAGTTGCTGCAATTCAAAGAATGGTACTAATTGTTAAAAAGAAGACAAAAATTGGAGTAGGGGGAATGTTTCAATGAGTTAATCATGAGCTTTTTAAAAGTAAAACCTTCAGCAGCTTTAGTTCAGTTAGACCCATTCTTGCCATTCTCAATTTACATGCAAAAGTTTAGACTCTCAGTTCTTAATAAACTTTTGTACCAGCCATTTTCATGTGGCTGAAATTAAATCTACAACTAATTTACCTGTATGTATCCATTCTGTACTTTCCTTTTTCTAGTTAGAAAAATAAAGTTGAATTATCATTGGACTTAATAATCATTTCCATTTAAAAACAATGAACACAGGAGTTAACTCCAAAATACCCAGTTTGCAGCAAGGAAATAAAATAAGAGATAGTGGATTTATTTTTTTTTTAAAGGAGTGATGAAAAAATCCTTTTTTTGCCAACTAGGTGATAGAATAAAGATGTATTTAGATATTGCTTAGAAAGAATACAAATCAGTATATGTGATCAAACCAGTTGGTGCATCTTTGTCTTGTGAATGTTTAGGTCTTGTTTCCATCAGTGATATTAAAAGTTTCCATGAAAGGTCAAGTATTTCCCTACTGTTTCAGCATGAAATTTTTGAAAAAAGTGACATAAATTACTGCTTTCATAAAGCAGCTCTTGTAAAATATGTTTATATTATCTCTGTTGCAGAACTTCAAAAGAGTTTATTCTCTTTCACAGGGTTTTCATGAAGAAGAATGTAATATTTTCTATGTTTTCAGCTAGAGACCTATGTTTCTGTTTTCTGAGAATACTTGTATTAAAATTTAGCAGAATGATATTTTTTTTAATAAAGCTGTGTCAACTATGTCAGTCCTTAATAGGAATAATCTGAAAGGAAACAAATTCAATTATAAATCAAACATTGTATTTTTGTATGTGCAAACAGCCTAAAATTACTTTAAGATGCTCCAGCTACTCAACTCACCAACTCAGTAACAACTGGATTTTGGTATCTGTTATCTGCTGTTGATGACTACAGCAGAAATACCCAGTTAGTGTGCCTGAAGCCATTAGATGCAGTTATGACTGTTAAAAAAATATCAGTTCAATGTGTTGGCTACTTAGGATTTTGAGATTAGCACATAGGTCTTTATCTTAACTCATACACTGTCTTGTTGGTAAAGATTCGGGAAAGCATCATGCTCCTCCACAAATAGTGTCGGTTCCTCCTTGCCTTCAGGGTGTCCAGATTTTCTTCTTGTGCTTTTTGGCTAGTTGTACCTCTTAAGTATTTCCAATATCTCTGCCAGATCATTGACTTCCTCTCTTGATTGATACCCTAAGTATGTTGTTGGTAATAAGACAAAAAAGATCTTTGTGGAGAAAAACAAAAAAAAATTTCTTTTTTTCACTAAATAAACTTGGGATGAGAGGCAGGTGTACGTGTGTTTTTGCCTTCATGTAGATGTTATGATATCTGTCTCTTATTTCACTGGAGCTATGACACTCCGTAACACAGGATGGAAAAAGTATGTAAAAATGTTTTTTAATTTCTAGATTAAGGATTTCATTTTGTGTCCTTCTTTTCAATATTTATGGCTCTAAGTGGATTTTTTAAGGTAAAACCTGACTATCCAAGTCAGAATTCTTGTGAGAGTTTCACATACAAGTACAAATATATGTGTGAAAAATATTTGAAGGTGGGTTAAGCTGGTTAGAAAATGTAAGTGGAAGCTAAATATTTTACTCTCCTATAGTATTGATACAACAGGAAGTAACAGGAAGTGTTACTGTAGTTAGTTGCACCATCTGAAGGTAAAGGCATAAAATACTCATAGTTTATGACAATTCTAGGAAGACAGAAGAATTAAGAAAAAAAAAAATAAAAATTAGGACAGGTAACCAGAAGAAATTTTTTAATGAAACTGTTTGGAAAATACTAAGCATTCTTACTCTCTGATCATCCGGGTTTTAATACTCAGTTGCTTCTATGGCATTAAACGTAGGGAGATTGACTGTAGTATAGTTGATCTGTACTTTTCACAAAATATGATGTTTTTTATAGTTTTTGTTGAAACAGGTTTTTAATGTTTCATTTCTTTATACTTTGAAAATTCACATTAGATTTTTTAAGTGTATTTTTCTGCTACTGCTGACATATGGAAGCTTTTAACTTCCAAGTTCTAAAACAAATGTTGCTTCATGTACAAGATAAAAACCTATATGCAGCTGCAGATAGTAATAAAGATGGGAAGTAATGCTAAAATAGCTGTTAGCAAAATACAAACTGTGAAACTACAGGATAGGAATTGCTCTTGTTGAGGCAGAATGAAGTGTCAAAGATGTCAGGACACAATGTGATAGTTGTAAAAGTTGCACTTGGTTTTTCTGCAGCTTAAAACTTCATAGGTCTTTTGCTGAAGGAGGGATTTGGCTTTTGTTAGTTTTGGGTGGGGAGGTTTTTTTTTTGTTAGGGGTTGGTTGTTTTGTTGGGTTTTTTTGTTATTTGTTTTGCAAAAAGGATATGCTTTTCACATAAGTCAGACTTTTCAATGGAAAATACTGTACCCAGCCAGTACTAAAGAGGTGCAAACTCATCTCCTTCAGCATGTGTATGTCCATAAATAAATACATATATGGACAAGTTTTTGCTATTTCTGTATAAGCAGCTGCTTTCAAATTCAACACACATAAAAGATGTGAATGGCCAAAATATTTAAATAAGTGGCCAAGTCCCAGCAAAGCTCATGAATCCTTTTGAAGTATTATAGTGATTTGGCATTATATTTGGTGATAAGCTGAGGATTACAGTAGTCAGTGTAGTGAATACACCTTTTGGGGGTTTCTGCCAACCAAATGACTGATAACTGTCATGATGTGCGGAATAATAGCTCCACAACTGGATGGTTATAGAGAGGTATGTTTATTTGGCTCCAGGTGCATGGGGGATAGTTCCACCAAAGACGTGCACACCCGCAAAACCTTGTGCAATGGTTTTATGCATTGTATGTATTACATATGCATAACCCCCTTATACGTATTTACATGGTTCCTGAGAAAAGGCAAATTTATTATAATCAGTTCTTGGAAGTTATTTCCATGTCCCCTCCCTTCGCTCCTCCTTTTTGCACGTGCGTGTTGCTCCCTGGTGGTTGGTTGCGGTGGTCCTGAGGATGAAGGTCGTATGTCTTCCACCCTTTGTCCTTTTCACCTTTGGTCCAAAACTTGCTTAGGCCAGTTTTCCTGGCAGGCATTGGAAGAACCTTTTGTTTCTTATAGCATCTTATCTGTTCTTATAGCCATGTAAGGCCTCAATTATGCAGTCTGTCCTTGTAACTTCAGCAGAAGTTCTTGCTATTATTTCTATTAACGCTTTCAGTGTTAGTTCCCTTAGTATTAGTAACTTACCTCTATTCAGTGTTAGTACCTTATTGATACCTTATATCAGTCACATGCATTACTAAAATACAAATAAAAATACAGTAAAGATCACATACTGCCTACTCAAACCAAGTGCAGAACAGGAGTAAGTCTTTATGTCATATGTGTAAAGTGTACTGGCAAGGTGGATCATTGTGATCCAAACTCACTTGCAGTCATGAAGCTCATGCTAGCATACAGTATTATAGAAATGGCGGAGGACTATATTTTCTTTTCTAGGTGTCTGTATGGGTATTAACACTTCCTATCCCACAGAGGTCTACAAGAATTTACCTTGTGGCTAAGTCTGTTAATGTGAAAAGGAACAATTTTCTCCACTTACATCTTGCTGTGTTTTATGACAGATATTTTGGTGAAGAATGGAGAAACCTACTGGATTGACTTTAGACACAGTCTCCTCAAACAGTCAGAAATTAGAGTTCAGAACAATTTGATATACCTACAGGCAGTTGTTCAGACATTGCCAGGAAAGCTGACAGCCAGGAACAGAGCTCTTGTTTGTCCTGGATTTTGATCTACTGTTTACAGTATCACACCTCTTCTCACTAGAGTATTAGAAATGTCAGAGACCATCGAATGCTACTTTGCAATGACTACATAAGAATTAAACATGAAGTGTGAGGTCTGGTCAGTTCTTGCAGATATCAGCATAATTCAATGCTCTTTGTCAGAGTGGTGTCTAGTATGCAAAAAGTATTTCCAGATGCGTATGGTTTTAGGTAGATAAAATTCAAATAATTGAATTCAGCTTGTGAAAATTATCAAGGTACATATTGAGTTGCAAGTATATGGCTCCAGGATTTATCAGTTCTAGATCAGTAAAATGCAGTAAAACTGCAAATTAATAAAATACATGGTTAATATTTCCTGCTGGAACAAAATTTTCTTTATACAGATGCCGTATGATTGGATAATTTCAAAGTAAATCTGAAAGACAGTGCTCATTGATGGTTCTGTAAGACAAATCTGTTTTCAGTTCAGAGTCTGCCTAGGAATTAAAAATATTTTTTTTTCAATTCTCATTTAGAAAATTAAGATCTTTAGGGAAGTGTTCAATATATTCTTGTGTTTTTAAGTTTCTTGGGCTTATCTTTCCACTTTCACAGGAAACCTGTTGAGGATATTGTAAGATAGATTAGAAATCAGAAATAATTTGGCTGCAGTATTAAATGACCTACTAATCTCTGACATGAAATAGCCTGTAACCCTAGAGGTAATATGGGTAAAATGAACAGAAATTAAGTAAATCGTAAGGTGACTAGAAATGGGAAGTTGATGCACTTCTTTAGTACCTTTTAATAACGATTTTGTTTCACAGGCTACATTCAGTAACAGAAAAGGTCCTGATATATCATAGGAACATATTTTTGGGATAAATTGCAATATTCAGGAATGAAAATGTCCTTGATCTTAGTTCTTCATTACAAGTCATAATTTTAAGAATACTGTGCTGGGATAATAAGGCACATGAGCCAGCAGCATAAATGGCAGAAGAAACCATATTGTTCATTTCTCAACCTAGCAAAACCAAGAATATTTGGCTGACTATGAAAAAGAGCAGCAGTAATTGTTTCCAGTATCAACTGGAGGCATTTTGACATTTAAAAAATCCAAAGCTTCTGTTTCATTAACTCAAGCCATGCTCTCTGCTATCAATTAGGGGACAAAAATGAGATTTTTGTGGCAAGTTGTAGGTTGCTGTCTGCCTTTGCCCTTCTGTTGTCCAGGAACTGCTGCAGGTGCTACTAGTAGCTCCGAGTGCCTGTGCAGGAGCTGCTTGCTCTCTGTACATGGTAAATATTTTAGTTTTAATGCAAAATTTCCATTAGAGCTTGTGAAATGTCCCATTTGATTACAAAAAAGGTTTTCTTCTCACCATATTTGTGTTCAGCAGAAGGAAAAAAACACAAGTGTTAGTACCAGAGGACAGTGGGAAAGACACCTGCATGCAGTGTGAACAGGTGGATGAATTTGCTCGGCTAGGTCTTGGAGCTTAAACAGAATGTGGAGAGACTGAGGAGTATCAGGGAGTGTGAGAGAGAAATAGACTGGTGCAGTCACACCCTTCCATTCCTGAGAGAAATGCAGGATGTGGAAGTTCAGCAATAGTTGGAAAAACCCCATCTGTCTTGCCATCAGGCAGAAGGAGAGGACCTAGAAGATGGGGGAGAATGGAAACAGGCCCCTGTTCAGGGAGGTAGAAGAATCCTCTCCTGGCCTCCCTAGCCTTCCCACGTGCCCCTACAAGTAGGTCTGAGACCCTGGATCTCGAGGGTCGGGCATATGACAGTGGAGAAGAAGGTTTATCTGGAGGGGTTCCCCAAATCAACACAGTCAACCAGAGGCATCACAACTTCTGGTGTTATGATAAAAAGAAGGGGGGTAGTTCTATTGGGTGACTTGCTTCTGAGGGGAACTGAGGGCACTGTATGCTCACTAGACTCATCTCACAGGGAAGTCTGCTGCCTCCCTGGGGCCTGGCCTAAAGGGAATTACCAGGAGACTCCCTGGACTAGTTTGATCCACTGATTACTACCCACTGCTGGTTGTCCAGGTCGGCAGCGACAAGATTGTTGAGAGAAGTACCGGGGTAATCAAAAAGGACTTCAAGGCAGTGGGTTGTCTGGTTCAAGGGACGTAAGAACAGGTGGTGGTCTCAATTCCTTCCGTAGCATGGATGAATGATGAAAGGAACAAGAAAACCCATGTGATCAATAAGTGGCTTAAAGTCTGGTGTCATCAGTGGAATTTTGGCTTTTTTGATCATGGGTCAGTTTATATGGCACCCAGCTTGCTGGAGGTAGATGGTGTTCACTTGTCTAAAAGGGGGAAAAGGATTCTAGCCCAAGAGCTGACTGATTAAGAGGGCTTTAAACCAAGTTTGAAGAGGGAAGGGTATGACACAAGGCTCACTAGAGATGTGCCTAGGAGTGGCATGCCTGAGTTAGGAGCGAAATCAATAGCCCAGCTGAAGTGCATCTGTATCAATGCACGCAGTAGGGGTAACAAACAAGAGGAGCTGGAGGCCATTGTGCAGCAGGAAAACTGTGACATAGTTGACATCATGAAAACACGCAATAACTTACATGACTGGAGTGCTGCAGTGCCTAGTTAGAAGCTCATCAGAAGAGACAGACGAAGAAGAAGAGGTGGTGAGGAGACTCAGTATATTAGGGAGTGTTTTGACTCTGTAGAGCTTGAGGGTTGTGATGATAAAGTTGAGTGCCTATGGGTAAGAATCTAAGGTTAACAATGCAGACCTTCTGGTGGGAGTCTATCTCTGGGGAGACCACTCAATCAGGATGAAGAGGCAGATGAATATTCTGTAAGCATCTGGCTGATCTTGATTGCTAGACTGTGTTCTTGTGAGAGGCTATAACCTGTCAGATGTCTACTGGAAGCTCAGTGGGGAGAGGAGACAGTCCGGAAGGTTCCTGGAGTGTGTGTAAGATAACTTCCTGATGCAGCTGGTAAGCGAGGCTAGAAAGAGTGAGGCCCCACTTAGACCTGTTGTTTATGAGCAGAGAAGGGCTGGTGAGAGATGTGGTGTGGTCAGAGGCCACCTTGGGCATAGTGACCACAGTATCATGATTTTGAATAATTGGTGAAGAAGTGTCAACAAGCCCTCTACCGTGGACTTCTGGAGGGTGAACTTTGGCCTATTCAGGACACTGCTTCAGAAAGTCCCATGAAAAGCAGCCCTTAGAAACAAAAGGGCTCAGGAAGGCTGCACATACTTTGAGAATGAAATCTTGAAGGCACAGGATCAAGCTGTCCCCATGTGCCTAAAGATGAACTGGCAGGGAAGAAGACCAGCCTGGCTGAACAGGGAGCAGGAACTCAGGGGAAAAAAAAAAGAGGGTGTGTTATCTTTGGAAAAAGGAGCGGGCAACTCAGGAAGTGTTTAATGGTCGTCATGCAGAAAGAAAAGAGGCAAAAGCTCAGTTAGAACTTAATCTACTCACTTCTCTAAAGGATGATAAAAAGTGTTTTTATAAATAATAACTAAAGGAGGGCCAAAGAAAACCTCCATTCTCTATTGGATGCAGGGGGAAATATAGTCACCAAAGATAAAGAAAATGCTGAAGTACTTTAACACCTTCTTTGCCTAAGTCTTCAACAGTAAGACCAGTTATCCTCAGGGCAACTAGTCTCCTAAGCTGGTAGACAAGGACAGGGAACAGAATAAATGCCCTGCAATTCAAGAGAAGGTAGTGACCTGCTGTGCCACTTAGATGCTTGCAAGTCTGTGGGACCAGATGAGATTCATGCTTGAGTGATGAGGGAGCTGGCAGAAGAATTCGCTAAGCGAATGTTCATCATTTTTCGTCAGTCCTGGTTAACTGAGGAGGTCTCAGATGACTGGAGGTTGAACAGTGTGATTCCCATCCACAAGAAGGGCAAGAAGGAGGATCTGGGGAACTACAAGCTTGTCAGCCTGACCTTGGCATCCAGCAGGGTTATGGAGCAGGTCATCTTGAATGTCATCACATGGCATATACAGGACAACCAAGAGTTCAGACCTAGCCAGCAGGGCTTTACAAAAGGCAGGTCCCACCTGATCTCCTTTTATGACCAGGTGACCTGCCTAGTGAATGAGGGAAGGCTGTGGACGTAATCTGCCTGAACTTTAGCAAAGCCTTGGACACCATCTCCCATGTCATGTTCCTGGAAAAGCTGGCATCCCACAGCTTGGACAGGTGCACTCTTTGCTGAGTTAAGAGCTGGCTGGATGGCTAGGCCCAGAAAATGGAGGTGAATGGTTTTGCATCCACTTGCTATGTGGTCCCTAGTGGTGTACTCCAGGGATCAGTTGTGAGCCCAATCCTGTTCAATATCATTATGGATGATATGGATGAGAGGATTGACTCAACCGTTAGCAGATTTGCAGATGAGACCACTTTGAGTTGAAGTCTTGATCTGCTGGAGAGTAGGAGGGCTCTTCAGAGGGACCTGGACAGGCTGGTTAGATGGGCTGAGACCAAGAGCATGGGGTTCAACAAGACCAACTACCTGGTCCTGTACTTTGGCCACAATAACCCCATGCTACAGACTGGGGGAACAGAGGTTAGAAAGCAATCTGGCAGAAAAGAACCTGGGGATGCTGGCCAAGTGAACATGAACTGGCAGTTGTGAGCAGGTAGCTAAGAAGGCCAAAGGCATCCTGGCCTGCATCAAAAATAGTGTGATCATCAGGACTAGGGCAGTGATTTTTCCCCTGTACTTGCTTTTTTGAGGTTACACTTTGGGTTTTGTGTCCAGTTCTGAGTCCTTCAATTCAAGGAAGATACTGAAGTGCTGGAGTGGGTCCACAGGAGGTTAATGCAGACAGTGAAGGGGCTGGAACATATATCCTGTGAGGAGCAGCAGAGGGAGCTGGATTTGTTTAGCCTGGAGAAAAGGAGGCTCAGGGACGCCTTACTGTTCTCTGCAACTACCTGAAAGGAGTTTGTAGCAGGTTAGGAGTTGGCCTCTTCTCCCAGGCAACTAGATACAGGACAAGAGTACAGCGTTTTAAACTGTGCCAGGGAAAGTTTAGGTTGGACATTATGAATCATTTCTTCACAGAAAGGGTGATTAGGTATTTGAATGAGCTGCCCAGGGAGGTGGTGGAGTTACTGTCCCTGGGTGTGTTTCAGGAAAGACTGGACATGGCACTTAGTGCCTTCGTCTAGTTGACATGGTGGTTTTTTTAGGTTGAATTCAATGACCTCAGAGGTCTTTTCCAACCTAATTGATTCCATGATTTCAAGTTTGCATAAAATCATGAATTGTTGTGATCCACTTTAATCATTGGCATGTTAAGCTATTTTATGTGTAATTGGACTGTACCTTGATGGTTGGACTGAGAAAAATGTGATTCCTTTCCAAACAAAGTTTATAGATAAAATCCATTTAAACGCAGTAAGTTCTAGTGTACAGAGCTTCACTGTTAGCTGTTCTTCTCCTGATACTAGTGCCTACGGACCATAATGAGAACTACTACACTGATGTGCTTTCTTTGAACATATGTGTACTACATGATTGGTTACATTAGTTTTTCAGTCATAATTTCATAGGAAGAAAGGATCTGCTGTGATTCTTAAACAACTGACTATTCTTAAACAACTAACAATATTCGTACTTACTGTCCTCTAAGTGAAGTAGTATAGGCAAGGAAATCTATTTTATATGCCTGTTATGAAGAATATTTCTTTCTCAAATGATTGTTTTAAAAATAAAGTAGAAAGCCCTACGTAAATTAGTGTCTTAGTTCAAGGGGAGGACTAAGATATCTATGTTGGCCAAGAAATAATCCCTCTCCTTTAAATTTAAAAACCAGAACTTTAATTTGGAAAACCAAAAAAAAAAAATATATATATATATATATGAAAGGATAACTGTTCTTAACCACAATACACAAATATATATATATATATATCTAGAAAGAACCAAACAACAACAGCTTGTAATAAACCTCTCCACCCCCAAACAACAAGGCAAACAGTTAAAAGGTCTTTTTGGCTACCCCCAAAAGAAGGGGAAATGCAATTATATCTACGGATAGCAGGTGGTGCTGTTGCACCTCAACCCCTGGCTTTTCTGTCTTGGGGGCGTGCAGTTATATTTACAGACAGCAGGAGGCGACGTCATGCCCGGCTGGCTGGCCTCTCTCCCCTCAGGGCGGATGGCAGGCCAAGTTCCCAGGTCAGCTCCCTTGAGAAAAAAATTGGAAAGAAACAGCAGCAACAATCCTGTCTTCGCAGGGGCAGAAAACAAGGGGTCCCTCTCCTCTTTTCCTCACGGTAATTTCTGTGGTGTTCACAATCACTCACAGATGAAAACGATCGAGTTGGAGATGGGAAAAAAAAGAAGAACCCAATCCAGCATCCAGTGATGCTGGGATCGGAGTGTGCATCTCCCGTTCTCCTTCCTCTGCCAAGCCTGAGCTCTTGACCTGTGGAGAAAAGCCCAGAAACACTGACCCCATTCCCCCCTCCCCGAGCCAGTCTTCCCTCCCCTCTGGCCTGGGGAGAGATCAGAACAAAGGCCCTGGCTAGAGCTGTTAACATCAGAACATGCATATCCATTGTGTCCTTTGTTAAACCTCTTTATCAGCACTAAGGCTTTGGCTCCAAGCTTTGGAAGGAATTCCAACTGAGTTTTGAAACTATAACACAAACCTTCCTCAGAAACTGTACTTGATTCCAGCAATTGGTGTAACAGAGAAATCTTCCAGTTTTATTTCCCTGGAAATAAAAATGGAAGAAGGAAGATGCTGTAGAAATAATGGTAGAATGCTGTAGAAATGCTGTAGAAATAATGGTATTTCCCAAAGAAGTAGTGAACTGTTTTCTGTACACACAGAAATTCAGCACAATAAACAGAACATTAGTGTTTCTTCTTTTTAGCAAGCAATTCTTGGGGTTAGCTAAAAGAAGACTAGGAACAGAAAGAAAGATGTTGATATGATGATATGATACATGAAGAAGGAAAAGCTGCATCAAATAGAAAAGTTTGGAATACTGGGGCCAAAAGCAAGACTGCTGCAAAAAGACAAGGAAACATAAGGTGGTTGTTTCTTTGTTTTTTTTTTTTTTGTTTGTTCGTTTTTTTAATGTTTGTTTATTTTGTGTTTTGTTGTTGTTTGAATTTTGTTTTGTGTTTTTTTTTGTTTGTTTGTTTTTTTCCCTATAGGGTTACAGAAATTGTTTACTTTAAGCAGATTTATTTCCCTGTATATTTCTTTTTCTTCTTTTCAGCTATGTAATAAATCACCCAGGATCAAGGAAGACCCTTTTGCACATTTTTCATTGTGTTATGAACTCTGTTTAATATATTGTTGTGCTGCTTTAAAGGTAAACCAGCTGGAGAAATGAACCCAACTCAAAAAGAGATTACAAGTCAGAATTATAATTTAACAAAAGGATAACAATAAATACAATGATAGAGAGAAAAAAATGGTTTTGACCCCCAAAAAACCAGATGTATAACCCAGTACCCTGAGGCACAAACAAAATGGTGTTCATTAGCCCATGTGTTGAGTGCCACATGATCTGCCTGAGTACAAAGTAAAAAGAAAGAAGAAACCTGTTGATGGGGATGATGGTCACAGTCTTGTCGAGAGTGGCAGTCACAGTTCTGTCGAGGTTCTGGTTCTCCTCTGGATCCAACCAGTGGTATCAGAAGTCCCAAAATGCTAAGACTATATATTCTCAGGTTCAGATGGGAATGCCCAGAACCTCACCCAGGGTGACAAGTTTCACAATGAGTGATTTACTCTGTGAGTCGTGGGATATTTTTGGAACCTTTGATGCCCCATTAGCAGACATGACCCCTCAGGCTGGGGTGTAAGGTGCTAATGCCTCCTCAGAGGGGAGTTATCATGGTTGAGTAATTGGTATGAAGGCAGGAAAACTTCCCTATCTCACAGAGTTCTTTAACACCCAGCTTGTAGCCTGAGGGTTCAGGTGTGCCCTGGGTAGCTGTTGTGAATGATCCATTATTAGGAGTTCATGAGAAATGATATAGAGGGTGTAGAATACACAGTTTTGGTTACACCCATACAGTGATAAACCGGTCCCAGACACTATAACTAGGAAAATTGTTTCTTGCAAGTGAAATTAATTACAACTTATGATACTCTTTCCCCCTAAAATATCACACTTTCTTTAGCATTTTAATAACCTTCACCAAACTTTGAGAACTGTTCAGTGTTTATTTTCTTATAGATCTGTCAACAAAACAATATTAAATTAATGATTTAATTGGAAGGATTTTGTGAAACAACTCATGACATTTTTAATGACTTTAAATGCATGGTAATGCATGCAGAACATTTAACCTGGTTCACTTTATTACAAGCTTAATTTATTCTTCAACCTGTAACTTCTACTTTCCATTCTGTAGCATTACTAAAATATTGTGGATTGAAAGAAAGACCTGAAACTCCATGGATATGAGAGTGGAAACATTTAATTTTTCTAGAAAACAAAGGGAAAGTGAAAACTCTTCCCTTGCCTGTCCCACCTACAGCCCTTACCCCTCACCCAGTTCCTCTAGAGACAACTTGATTTTGTTCACATTACTTGTTTAGTTACATGAAAACTGAAAGATAACTTCTGACAAATTGTTTGCAGTTTCAGCAATGTCTTTTGGACCTTTAAGATACCCCTCTTGAGAAGAAAAAACTTCTTCCTTTATTTCAGAATATATGGAAAAATAAAATAATTATTTCCTTCTTCCTATATTAATCCCTTATCACATTATCCTACTAGTTATATTAAATAAACTGGAAGATGAAGGATGAAGAGTTGAACAGTTTTATTTGTGATTGTTCAAATTATAATTTGTTGGATCTCTGAAATATAAGATGTTTTGTTGTGAAAAATAATGACAGACTATCATCTTAATTCCTTTTTGAGATTCAGCTTTCCTTGTTCTTCAAGCTAATGGAAAAAACTGCTCTAAGTAAATAGTTATCTAAGAAAAAAAAAAAAAAAAAAGAAAATACAATAGTTTGCACTGTTTGATTTTCCCTTGGCCTTTTCTATCATGCTTAAGGGATAGGAATCAGGAAATCAAGGGGAAGCTTAAGATTTTTATCATTGCTCCTTTCTCCCCAAACCATGCAACTCAATGTGAAAGCTACACTTTAATGATGATGAAATTGTGGTGTGGAGAAATGGACTTTTTTGGTTATGTTCAGTGAGTCTTGTTACATCATTGACCAGAATTCTCATGAGTTGTATAAGTAGATGCTATAGACAACACTACATGCTATTAATTGCTATAGTCAACATTTCAACTATATGAGATCAAATATTTTACTTTTTTTTTGATTTGCATCATAGCTTCCTCTATCCTAACGCATGTTATCTGATAAGGATAAAAATTCTGTTTTTAATGGATTATATTGTCCTTGATGTCTCACAGAAGTAATGATCCCCTCATAGGAATTCTTATCATATATGGATTGTCCTATGTCTTCTCTAAGAGAACTGAGAGCCATCAGCTCAAGACTGTGTATCTGTAAAAGCATTATTAGATCAGTTCAGCATCAAAACATGCTCACGTGGACTGGGAGTTGTTCAGAGCACAAGAAAAAAAGCTTATATATGTCCAGAATGTACTGGAGACTATATTTAACAGTCACTTTAATAGAACAGACAAATTTTTTTCTTTGTCAGCCTTTTTTTCTAATAACTGCCTCACTCTCCCTCAGCTGTGAGATATTTTGAAAGGAAAAGTAGTTTCAATAAAACTGGAATATTTTTAAATGTTGGAAACTGAACTTTTTTTTGAAGAAGAGAACAAAAAATGAACCTTTCTGCAGCATTGTAAAATTCTACCTAACCGTAATCAGTATGTAATTTAAAATGGAAATACTGTAAGGCTGTAATGCACTGAGACGGATTGTCACAAAGAGGTAGTGCTATTGATGTTTCAATCAGGAGCTGATAGATAAGTTTCATTAAAGAAAATTATATATATATATGTGTGTGTGTATAATAAAGAATCATCTTTTATGAGTAAATAGTTACTAAAATCTAATTCTACCATGATTTTTTTGCTCCTGTCACTATGTCATGGCTTCCTCTGTCCAAAAGTTAGGTGCAAGTGGATAGAAAGTTATAAATTCATTGAATCTTGTGATTTTTGTTGGTTGTCATCCTATTATTGATGTTAAATAAGTTTCAATCAGAAATGTAGGTATATTAATGAAATAAAACTGTATTTAATCTTAATGAAAATACCTTGCAATGTTTAAGTAATGAAAACTTTTTTGTTATTTTGGGTGACTAAAACTCTTACTTAAAAATTTATTCCTATAATGGCATTTGGAGTAATAAAAATCAATGTGCTTATGAGGTGACATGTTATCTAAATCTTTCCTTACACTTGATTGATATATGATCTTTATTCTGGATACTTTGTTAAAGTCTGTATTGTGATGATGAAGATAACCCCAGATTTCCCATTTGAAAATGAGTATGACAAACACATCTCAAAAGATAACAGTTATTTGATGACATTTTTATTTCTAAAGGATACCTTAAAAGGACAGTTTCCTCTATGTCCTTTCATTTCTTTCATTTTGCATAAAAATCCGCACTTTTGGAATACTACTGGTAAGAAAAATATTTAAGACTAAATTTTAATAATTAAATTTTATGGGAAGAGTTTGGGTTTGTGAGATTGTTTTCTAAGACCACAGTGCTCCAGATGTGTTTACATGTTGCAACATAACTGATTTACTGGTAACTGTGTAAGCCACTTTAGTTTTTTAAATGTAATGCAGGGAAAAAAAGGTAATTATCTTGGTCCTAATATTTTTCTTCAAAATTCTATGAACAAAATTCCAGAAGTAGAGATAACCATGTATATTGGTGTACATATTGAACTGCAAAAGGGTCCAGCTGATCATGGAGATGTCGTAATTAAATATGTACAGTAAGAACAATCAACTTTCTGATTATTGTTCAAGACACACCACAGGATGATTTTCTTATACATTTCTGGGTGTTTGGGGTTTGGTTATTTTGGTTCTTTTTGGTAACAGCTTATGTTCTCCCTACCATCAGATTGCAAAATTAAAACTGTTAATGTCAGTCCAGAGGGTCTGTGAGTTAAACACTGCAAGTTGAGGCCAGAAGGGTCAGAATGAACGCTCTGAAAGAAAAAAGGAAGGTCTCATTTGCAGCAGGTGTGCTGCACTGGACAAAAAGCAATCATGAGATTCCTCGGTCACCATGATCCATCAGAGTTCATGTAGGGTCTGTGTGCTTCCACACAAAAGTGCAGTCACACCAATTAACTAAAACACACAGACATTTTTCATTGAGATTAATCTCTGGAGGCTATTTTGAAGCTCACCACTGTGTCATTTTGTAAAATCTGTGTGGTGTTCTGCTCTTTGAACCAGAAGCACGCTGCAGGGACACACCAGCGGTTTACAAATCTACATGCTGAAAACAGGGAGATGGTGGTGGGGACTACGTGATGATATCACTGCCCCCTGCCACAGAGCTGTGAGGAAATAGGCTTATTTTGCAGGAAGACAGGGGCTAGAGTGCACAGCACCAAGACAGAGATTGTGCAATGACAGGTACTCTTTTATTTAAGCAGAAGGAGCTTCTCATAATTCTGACACCCAAAAACTACTGAAGTTTTGAAAACCAGATGAAGATAAAGTGGAAGTGTGTTTCTGTACAATGTGCTGACCTGCGCTGCACACTGGACACTTCATCAAGAGCCAAACTAGAATGACTCAGGGAAGATGTTTCTAAATGGTTAAATTGATTTCTGAACACTTAGCTAGCCAGTCACTTAATCCCCAGGTGACACCTCTATGCATAAATCTGTATTGGTAATCAGAATACATAAACATGAAAGCATTTAAAATTAAAATATAGTAAGAAATCCAAACAGAAAAAACTACAGTATTGTCCAAGGTCTTTGGTTTGCAATTAAGGTGAAACAGGCCTGTCTGCTAGAATTCATCACACTGTATTTCCACTTACTGGACAGCAGAAATTAGAATTGGGTAAAGTACTCCCATTAAGTTACACTGTTTGTTTTTGGTTTTGTTTTTTTTCTACATGGAATTTCTTTGTTGCTGAAGGCATCTGGTAAGTGCGTTAGTGATCAAGGTAAGACCTACCTTATTAATATTCTGGCCTTGTAAACACTGATGGCTGATGACAACAATCCCTTAGTGTAAGCTGGTTAATAGAGTTGTATAATATTATTGATGTTACTAAGGGAACGGAAACAGGTGGATATACCATCTGTGACTTCTACCTAACTGATATTTTACAGAAAAAAATTTAGAACAGTTTGTTTCAGTACAAAGGAAAAAACTCTAAATTCTGGGGAAAAAATGCTAATACCCAAGAATACTTTTACTATTTGTTTCTCTTTGTTTTAGTTTGTAAATAAGAGCAGATACAAGGTGCATTCTTGATGAACATGAATGTAGAATGAGATGAAAAACATATAGACTTCTCATGTATTATTTCAAGATTTAGGGTCCAATCATAAAGGTGTTTGTTTTTTTTTTTTGTTTTTTTTTTTATGCAGTGATATTAATACATGCATAAAACAATTTTGGAGGCAAAGATTGATTACATACTAAAGAGAACAAGCTTATGCCCAGATTTCCTTGTGTAGGAAAGTAAGGAATGGTGATAGAGCAGAAAATGTATTATCTAAGAAGTCTTTCGCTTTGGTATCTTGGGAAACAGAAGCTTGAAGAGCACTACAGACCATAGCTACTACTTATTCACAGAGACATACTGACACAATAACTCACTTAGTTTTACCTTTCATTCCAACTTTAAAGACAATGAGTCAAAATTTCATTAGGTACATATGAACATTATGATATATAACATACCCTTATGCATGTCACAGGTCTGCCTTCTCCTACACAATATGTTTTTGTGTAAAATCAGTAATAACTATTTTTGATTACTCTTTTCAATGCTCAATTAGAAATTAACTCTATTCATGCTTGCTCCATGTCTGTTTTCTTAAAAGGAAGAATTTTTTTTTTTTCCATATTCATTGATATTCTAAAAAAAAAAAAAAAAAAAGGTGGAAGCAAAAATTGTAATAATATTTCACTAATGGCAAAATAAAGAGGCAAGATATTCCAGTAAAAAGGTTACCGGAATGGGGAGATCTAACATTATTTCAATCTTGAACATATGTGGCTTTAAGGGAAAGCTTTTAGTTTAGTGCGTTCTCTTTTCCTTCTTTTCCCTGTCATCTTGCAGATTGTAAAGTCTTTGAAGTTTTTTATGTGTATAATGAAATGACTACCTTCACAGTGCCCAGTTTGAGCTCCGGCAACAATGGTTAATTGTAACAAATACATATACCAGTGAAAAAAGATTGTAAGGATACAATTTGTATGGCTAATCAAGGTAGCTAGAATTCTGAAGCTCAGGTATTAGCCATAAATTTTTCATAAGATTGTTCATAGAGAAAAGACCTGCACTGTATGATTTATGAAGAGGTTACCAGTTCTTTTACTTTTTAATTCTATCTATGTTTTAACAATACTTTTTTCTACTAATTCAAAATTCAGCTCACCTTCTAGGAAGTGTGGTGAATCTCCAGTTGTCTGTTACTGTTTACTGGCATTGTCTCCTGTTACCTTTCCTTTTCATCTACCATTCCTGCACTTCTTGGAGTGAAAATGAAAGATGTGATGCATAATCCCATAAAGAGGTTAGAGCAAGTGATTAAAGGAAGTCAGAGAGAGACTGGTGGAATTTCTGACCAACTTCTTTCGTGAAGATGCTGAATTCTGCATTCTCAGTGTTCATCTTGGTAGGATTTTTAGAGAGCAGGAAGAAATCACTGGGCTACTCTATTTAGTTAAGGTCTTTGCACTAGTGAAGAGACGTGCAGCTCAAGCCACCTCAAAGGTACTTGTACTGGCCATTGATTAGCAAGTAAGTGCAGGATGCCATTTGCCTTTCCTTATGTTCTTGAGTTTCAGCATCTTAACACACTGCTTATTGTGATTTATAATAAAAATCAAGTGCACTTCTGAAATACATAAACTAATCCTCCAAGAGCTGAGCTTTGAAAAGGTATAAGGAGAGAGTTCTTGTTTCTGAAATTACTATTCTTAATTGCTATAATTGGCTCTTATTAAAAAAAAAAAAAATCATATAAAATGTGTCAGGTATTACCTAAAATAAGATGGTGTTATTATCCTGTAACAACTTTCTGCACCAAATATGTCTTGGTACATCACTCTGTAGGAAGAAAGGCTTTCAAAACTACTCAGTACACAACTTTTTGTCTTACAAAGTTTGTGTCAAACATATTTACTTGCTAAACTTATATGGAGTCTTAAGAAAACCAAACCAAACCAAACCAAAAACACACAAAAAACACCACACAAACAAACCTCAAGCAAAACCCCAGGAACCTGTTTCCTTTAATCTCTGAACCACACAGTATCTATTTTCATAAACCATTAATAGTGTTTTCTACAGGAATATTCCTTCCAGCTGTTTCTTTCTCTTCTATAAAAAGGCATTTCTAAATTGTGACCCATACAAAAGATCTTTTATTACCTGTTCTTATCATGCTAGAGATTTATGTTGTGTAACTGAGCAAGGACAATTAAAATGAAAATTAATTCTGAAAATAAATGTCATAGGGAAAACTTTTCCTGCCACCCTCAGCTTTTTACTGGAAACCTGGAGAAGTGTATTCTGAGCAGTGGATTATCATACACCTCTGGAATACTAATTATATTGTCAAAATATGCAATGACGTAGGATAAAGGGAACTATGAATAGATGAACACTATTGAAACTCTAAGTGGAAATGAGATATGCAAAGAAAATGTTCACATGCTATAGAAAACAGCACAGGCCTTGAATCCCACATAGGGTTACCCTTGAAGAGGGGCAAGCAGGGAGGAAAGGGGTATCAGTCTTTGATTTTAATTTGTGTGACATATGATGAAAGTTGATTTTATTTAATGAAATATAAAGCTGTGTAGAAACTATTATTCATTTATGAGGAAAAGGATGTTGTAATCTTGTCTGATTTGAGTCAATTATTATCTGTGGCTTAGTATCCAGAGGGAATTTTCTGGTGCATATCATGCAGCTTCCATTTTATCACACAGACAAAACTGCTAGTTCAGTTTGTTGAAGAGGAGACTGAGGGCACACCTCATTACAGTCTACAACTTTCTCGTCAGGGGAGGAGAAGGGTCAGGCACTGATCTCTGTGGTGACCAGTGATAGGATGCAAGGGAATGGCCTAAAGCTGTGTCAGGGGAGGCTTAGGCTGTATATTGGGAAAAGGCTCTTCACCCAAACAGTGGTTGGGCTCCCTACAGAAGAGGTCACAGCACCAAGCCTGTCTGAGTTCAAGAAGCATTTGGACAATGACCTTAGGCACATTATATGATTATTGGGGTTGTCTTGTGCAGGGCTAATGGTCCTACTTGATTCTTGTCGGTCTCTTTCAACTCAGGATATTCTACGAGTCTGTGGTGCTAAGACCCTGCCATAAGTTTTAAAACTCATCTATATGCTAGAGCACAAACTTTCTGGTCCTTCAGGAAGGACCTGAACTGCACTGTAAAGGCAGTGACCCTCTTAAACAGCTGGTTCCAGGCCTGACATTGTCTGTTTCCTGGGAAAACTTGCTCCTCATTCACACTCGGTGTGCTTCCAGAGGGCTCGTGCACTGTCAGCAAATTTTCCATGAGAAAATTTGTGTTTAGAAAGTAAATGACCCTGAAGACCTGCCATCTGATGCTTGTTGGAAGTGTTGAGCAGCCTGCAGGGCAGACTGACAGTGAGGGAAGGAGCTGAGACATCTTGCAGGCTCCAGAAAGCTGGCGTTTATGAGGTAAAATTATGTGCCTGGCTTTACATGTATGTACCCCTGGGAGAGTTGGAGATCTCTGCTGCCCTCCTCTTTTTATTTGTCACCTGCAAGTCTGGGCAGAGTCTCACCTTCAAGTTCTAGAAACATGCAGTTGAAGCTTAGCATTTGAGGTAGAAGAATTAAGCTCTCAAATAACTGACAGTTGTTCATATTGCTCAATTTTCTCATGTGCTTACAGTGAGGCTTGATTTTTTTTTATTATTTAAGTGGGAGAAATCCAAACCCACCAAAGCAAATGATACTGATAGCTATGATGATTTTGATAGGTCTGTCTTGGCATTATAATTCCACTGTTATCAAGCCACATGAGTAAAAATAGAGTGACTTAAATTTGAAAACCGCAACAGATTTTTAGATTCTTCCCATACTAATGGAAAAGAAAAAAAAAAACAAACAAACAAACAAACAAAAAAAAAAAACAAACCAAAACCCACAAAAAACTCCCAACCAACCAACAAAAAACCCCAAAACAAAAACAAAAGCAAAAAAAAAACAAAAACAAACCAAATCAAACAAAGCAAAACAAACAAAAAAACAACCACAAACCAACCAAACAAAAAAATGCCAGTAGCAACAACCAAAATAATTGGGCAAGTTATTTTCTTATAATTACTTACCATGTTGTGACCTTTACCAACTCATTAATTGATGGTGACAATAAGATCCAGAGAGGATTCATTCTGGTGTCAACAGTGAATATAAAAACTTTAATTAAGCGTGAATATCCATATTGTGCTATAAATCTTGTGAACTTCTTGCACTCTGGTCTTTTTCTGGTAAAGGCTATTAGAGAAATCTAATGGAAAATATTTTTTATAATTCTATTTCAATAAGGCGTGTGGATATTTATAAGAGTTCCTTACAGGTATTTGTATACTAGATGTATACAGACAACAATTGCCTGAGAGCTTTTGTGCTAGTAATTGAAAAAAATAGCTTAAATTTTTCAATGTAGGCATGGATTTTCTGTTCTTTCATCTAACTTGTCAGTATCTTTTGCAGATTGTTCTTATTCCTGAATCTGTTACAGCTTTCACTGAGAGATTTTTTGTTGCTGATTTTTGTTCACTATTGTAAAAAAGGCTTCACCCTGTTACTTTTTCACTTCGCACTTCCATCACATTTCCTCACTAATGCATAACAGGATTTCTCTTTCTGTGGAGTAAAACAGGATAAAATACATGTATTAAATATGAACCTACTGATTAAATCTTCAATCTAATATTGGAGATAGTTTTATAATTAATAATATTCAAATGCTCCCTTATCTGTTGGAATAATTCTTTTGTTAAAGTCGACTAAGCCTTTTACTTACTAGCTGTACAACTAAAATAATTTTGTTTCAACTCTGTGTTTGAAGTGGATATTCATAATTATAGTATTACTGAACCACATTTATTAGAATTGTCTGGATCAGTCAGAAGTGTTGACTTTCTTTCTCTGAAAATGTGCTATCTACTCCACTGATGAAAGCCTGTAAATTGTACTTCTGGATTAGGATAACATGGAATCAAAAACATGTAGAAGATGCAAATCTACTACCAGAGGAGACAACTCAGTGTTTTTCTCCCCTTTAGTGAGGAAATTGCATTGAGGAAATTACTGAGAATAAAGATGAAGTGAAAAGAACACATATGAGCTGAGAAAATATGTATATGCAGTTGTAATTTATAGAATAGCTACATAATAGATATATTAACTTTATTTTGCATTAACTTAGTTAACCTTCCAGTTTCTATACCAAGATGGTACCTTTTTCATCATATTTTCACACATACATCTAGATAAACATGATTTAAATAAATACACAATAAATACATAAATACAATAAATATTTATTTAAAGCACTTTAACATCATCTTGTCATATAAATTCTAGTCGATTTTCCTAGTGGCCAGAACAAGACCCTAAGTGAGATGGACTGCACTTAACAACAAACACTTCCCTCTCATCTTCTGTTGCTGTTATTACCTATGTACCAAGCATTTTCAGTTCAGTTCCTTGTGAAGGGCAGAATAAAAGACTGAATGATACTAAAACATTTTTATTTACTTATGACACTGAACTAGTTGAAAAATCATTTACAATTAATTGCTAATATTATCATGTATTTTTAGTGAACAACTTGAGATATGACCATCATCCTGCTCTTCCCTCACTACACGTTCAACTCACACTTCTACATTATGTCCATGTGCAGAAAATGATGGGCAATAGACCAATGAGTGGCCAAGTACTTTATCTGGAATTGTGACTAAATTAAGAAAGTTTGTTTTCCCCATAAATATTTCAATTGCTCATTACCTGAAATTATTCAAAAGTACTGTGGACATTGCAACCTGTGTTTTACAGCTCTTAGAGCCTTGAAGATTGTGCTTAAAAATTAGTCTGCCTGAAGAAGGGCAGAAAATTGGAGTTGGCACTTTTATTAAAATAGAAAATATATATATATATTTACACTATATGTCTTTCCCACAATAAGATAAATTGAGAGATAAACAAGTGAAAAATTACTTTGTAGGAGACTACTTATTCTGTATTTTTATTCTCATCTCCCATCTTTTTTAAGATGGTTCAAGTAATCAGAAATATAATTTTATTTGTCTGCACCAATACTACAGTACAGCAGTTGCAAATTTTTTTAGTTTTCTACCCATTCCATTTGCAGGTAATGTCTGTGTTGTGTCTGTAGCTGATAACAGATGAACCATGGAAAAACTTGTACAACATTGAACCACCAGTCTATTTAGTCGTAAGACAAAACCAGGTACAAAATACATTGAAAGTAGGCAATTAAGAAGTGGTAGTGTTCTTGGTGAAAATTCAGATACGTGGTCTCTGAAACTTGTAAAAATTGGGGTTATTATCTGTTGTGAAAGGAAAAAAAAAAGTGAAATTATCACTATAGTAGCCATTTTAGCATTTCTTTTACTGAGAATGTCCATAGATAAAAAAAAAAATAATAAAAAAAATTGAGTATGAAATAACTGCTTAAATTCTCCTTATTGCATACCCTGCTCCAAATTGAACTGGGAGAATACTGTTAATGTCATATTTATAATGCTCCAACATTAGGAAATTTTTTTTATATGAAATATTGTAGCCCAAATTCTTCCATGACAAAATCTACTTAAATTTAATGGAGTAGTTTATTCACAGAGCAGTGATTTCCTTTGTGTTAGACTAGCTCAAAGATATCCTTTTCCTTCCTATATTAGATCAAGACTCTGTATGGAAAAAGTAGGAGAAAAATTCTTTCTGCAAAAGAAAAGGGAACAAACTGTGACTTGAGTCCATGCAGCTTGACCCACAGCAATCTGCAGTCTCTGGGAGGTACCACAGAGTGAAGCAGAAGAGAGCTGCCATTAAATAAATTTTTCTATGAACATCAAGAGGAAAAAAGTCACAGAAATTTGTCCAGCAGGAACAATGTCAAGATTGTCTGCTTCCTAAAGATAAATGTTTAAAGTAATTATTCAGAAATTATTGTAGCCAACACAGAAAAGGAAGCCCCATTGATTCTGAGCTGAAGTGAAAAAGTTGCAAAACATATATTTTCCAAGACAGTTTAATTCTGTTCTATCTTCAAGTCTTCCATCCAGTCTGCTCTGTCTTCAGAAATTTGGTGTCAGTGAATTAGCTGACATATGAGTCAAACTCCTGTACAGATAATAGTCCATCTGACACCAAGGGAAATGAAACTCATTATCTGATTCTGTATCAGAGCTATATGACACAGGAGAATTATGATTATCAAAATATTCTCTACTGAAGAAAAATGTGCTGCTCAAAATTTCAGCAAGTTGTTTGGACTTGAGGCTTGTAGTAAAACAAGAAAAGAGAAAAAGTAACTTACTTCCTCATACTTTTTCAAATAGTACACTTTGAAGCATTAATTGAAATCTGCTTAATTAAAATCAGATTTCTTTGTTTAGGTCTGTATTTGTGATGGAAACATGAAAAAAAAAACCACCTATTTTTCTTCAGCTTGTAAGTGTTTTAGCTGCAGATGTTTTGCAGATGGCTGCCATTCAGATACTGCAGGAACACTATTTACCTAGCTGGTTAGTAACACTGCAGCAAATAAAGGCAACTTACAGGGACTTTGGCAGTTGCAGGACTTTGGCAAGTATAAAGGAAGTGTGCTTTTTTTTTCTTTTTCTGGATGATTTTTTCCATCATGATAGATTTTTTTGATAAATTACTGTGCATGGTTCACAATTTTTCAACCTTTCCTTTAAAAATGCCTTTCTCTATTCAATTTCCAGTGTTTTAGTTGCATTTCTTTTTCTTTTTTATTCTCTGTTGCATGGTAGTTTGTAGGGTTTTTCCTGCTTTAGGTACATTGTCACATATTTAATTATTGATGATGATTTGTGCATTTTTTTCCCATCCAGCCAGCCTTCAATGAAATTGTTCATCTTTAAAAAATTTCTCTTGGTGATGTTGTACCAATTTTGCTGTTTGCTCTTTCATGACTGAGAGGTGATACAGGGAACAGACTAAGAAAACACTCAACTGAAAATAGGAAACAGTTTTAATGAGATATGAAATATTTTGAAGCTCATTTTTCTAGCCTTCTCAGAACATCTCCATAGATTTAATTTGCAATGACATCATGTTTGTCATGAGCTGCATCAAGGAAATTATGTGTACAATTAATTTTTCAGTAGCCAGGAGGCGGCATGACTAGGACCTGGAGGTTATTCTATACCACCTCATTATCTAGGCAGAGGGGAAGGGCTCTCTTCCAGGATGGCATAGTGTGGCAGAGCAGTCAGGTATTGTTTCTGTTTGATGATTCATTTCTTTCTTGTACCCAGTATACTTAGTATTGTTGGTGATACAGTTTTCTTATCTCATTGCTGTTTCCAGTAAATTGTTATTATCTCAACCCCTGTTCTTTGCCTTTTGTGCCTCTAATTCTCCTCTCCATCATGCTGCAGAGGGAGGGAGAAAGGGAGAGGCAGGGAGAGGCAGAGAGAGCCAGTGGCATATGGTATGGAGATTCTTAGTGGGAGCACTGAATTGGGAGTACCATTCCTAAACCACGACATAATGTTAACGGACTCAGAACATGATGAAGCTGCCTTTGTAATTTGTATGATTTCAAAAGCTAGTGTGATTGGTATGTTTACTGCCAGCTTTTTATTTTCTTTTATTACTACTATTACTATTATTAATAATGATTATTAAAAATATTTAATTTTAAAATCATTAATAGTAAGAAACAGAGGGCAGTCATTTTAGTAAGATCCCTTTTGGATTTTATATATTTTAAGAAGGAACCTACTCATGGCAGTGTCATTTTAGGTTTTCACATTTGGTGGTTTTTTGGTTTTGTGTTGTTGTGTTGTTTTTTTTTTTTTTTTTTGTCAATTGCTTTCTCAAATTTCAGATTTACTAACAAAATTATTATTTTATTTTTTTCTCTTCTTCTCATCTCTTCAACAATCAATCCTGTAAATCAAGTTTAGATAAGGAATTCTATGAGGAAATCCATGAGAGAAAACGTATCAATATTTCACTATGTATTTCTTATGCTTTCTTCTTCTTTGTGTCCTGAAAGACAAAGCTAAATTCTCCTTCTTCTTTAATCCTCTGAAGCAGAAAACATCACTGGCATTATGTTTTCATGGGTGTTATTATCCATAATCCATAGTGTGGGTTTATCTATCGTGTTATATTCATTATTTTCATGAGATTAGACATGGAAGAAGGTCTCTCCTTGTCTCAAACACTTCCTGAACTTTCATAGTCCAGATGGTGAATGCAGATGGTGCTGCTCATTACATCTAGAGACAGAGGCTGTAATCTTCCAGCAATGACTGTTCATAATGAGACCCAGTCTAAGAAAGCCATGTAGTCCTGCTCCTACAATGCCACAAAACTCCATCAAACTGAAAGAAAGTGGATGAAAAAAATTGATTATCCTTGCACCTTTTAAGCACAGAAATGAGCTACATATAGGTGTCCATTGAGAGAAAAAACTATGATATTATTGTTTAAAACAGGACAAAACAAAGCAAACACACCCATGCATCTTAGGAGAAAATCGTCTTGAGCTGCGAAAGCTAACAGACAATTGGGAGTTTGTGGAGGTAAAGGTTCAAAATTAAACTTTAGACTTTCAAGCAGAAAATAACCTCAAACAATATGGGCTGGTTGTAAATTTTTATGACACCTGAAGTAGTCTAAAATGGCTGTAATGAATTTGTATGGCAAGGCTTTGGTGGCAGGTTGGGTGCAGGGGTGACTTGTATGAGAAGTTGCCAGGAACTGCCTCCATGTCCAAGGGTGTCAACACCAGCTGGCTCCAAGATGACCTCATTAATGAGCAAGGCTGAACTAATCAGCAAAGATGCTACCAGATTTAAGAAGAGTGGGGAAAAAAAAAAAAAAAACACTCTGCAAAATATGCTGGACAGAAAAGAGAGAATATGTAAGAGAAACAACTCTGCAGACACCCAGGTTGGTGAAGAAGGAGGGAGAGGAGGTGCTCTAGGCAATACAGCAGAGATTCCCCTGCAGACCATGGTGGAGACCATGGTGAGGCAGCTGGGCCACTGCAGCCCATGCAGGTCCACTGATACCCACCTGCATCCTAAGGGGGACCCCATGCCAGATCAGCTGGATGTCCAAAGGAGATTGTGACCCTGTGAGAAGCCTGTATTGGAGCAGTCTGTCCCTCAAAGACTACACCCCGTGGAAAGAATCCATGCTGAAGCAGTTGTAAAGAACTGAAACCCATGGGAAGGACTCACATTAGAGGAGTTCATGGAAGACTTTATATTATGGGAGGAGTCCACATTTGAGCATAAGAAAAGTGTGAGGAGTCCTTTCCCTGAGCAGGAAGAAGCAGTAGAGAAAATGTGTGATGAACAAACCACAGTCCCCATTCACCATTCTACATCTCCCTGTGCCACAGGGGGATTATGCAGAAAAAGCAGGGAGTGAAGCTGAGCCCAGGAAGCAGTGAGGGATAGGGGGAAGGTGTTTTTAAGATTTGTGTTTATTTCTCATTGCCCTGTTCTAATTTGATTGACAGTAAACTAAATTGATTTCCCAGTTCTGCCCATGACAGTAACTGGTGAGTGATCTATCCCTGTCCTTATCTCCACCCAGGACACAAGCCTTTAATTGTATTTCCTTTCCCCTGCCCAGATAAGGAAAGGCACAAATGAGCAACTTTAGGCAGTGGGCATTCAGTCAGGACCAACTTACTTTAAGAGGAAAATAGATCAGATGGTTTGGAAATGTAGAATTCTCAAAAAATTACTTAAATTTAACAAGTACCTTTGAAAATGCAACCAGAAAAACCCATTAGAACTCTAAAAGCAAGTGCCCATACACTAGCAAGACCTGTGTGTTTATCTCTCAGTTGTACTTCATATTTACGTGTTCAAAACCAAGGAAAAATAAGTGAGAAAGCCATTGTAAGATTGAAATGTGTGTCCATTGCCTGAATGCAAGGTTTACAAATATACTCATGTATTAATATAAGACAGATACTGCTCTGACAATGTGGGATACAATTAAGACTGAACTCTGTAAATTAAAAGATTAGGGAAACATTGCTACAAATTATAAACAATATGTACTCTGAAATATATGTCACTGTAAAAGGAGAATTTATGAATTTAAGTGAATTTTTGAAAAGTTTTGGGATTCTGGCATTGCATCACTAGCTGAAAGATTAAAAAATTTTAGCTGTTCTTTATTTATTTGTTTTCTCACTATGCTTTCTCTGCTCCATGCCACATTAAAAAAAAATAATCAAGAGCAAATATGCTGCATCTAAAATACCCTTATGTATTAAAACTTCAGATGTTTGATTTCTGCCTTATTGTTTTACGCTGTGGTATTGAGATTTCAATTATTTGACCTATTCTACAGAAAATAAAATCCTAATTGAGGTGATTTTTCCACTAGTTTAAAAATATGTCTTTTTAAAATGATAGGTGAAACACAACATTTCTTATAATTTAAATTACTTATAAAAATTTTAATTTTTATTAAAAAGTCATAAGTTCACAAAAACGAACATTACTTTGGAAGTGCACAGTTGTACACCATTTCACAGCATTTCCAAGTACATTTCACAGTGCTATGTTATGTCAAAATTTGGTCTTTAAATAATTTAAAACACTAAAGTTTCAACATGCTTTAAAAATTTTAAAAAGCAATTGATACTTAGCACCTACTGAAACACTGTTTCAGCTTCTTCATTTTTTTTTTTGCTTCAATGAAGTAATGAAAATATGTCAGATTAGAAAAATAATATTTAAGAAAAAAAGTTTTGAAGAGAACTAATTTTCTTTATAGACTGAGTTTCATGAAAATGAGAAAATTTTTTACTATGTTTCTACTTGAAATAACACATTTTTTCACACATCAGTAGAAGGTGCTCAGTAATGGTAGACTCTAGAGATTTCTGCTTTTGAAGTATTAGCCAAAAATTGAGAAAGCAAGTTTTAAGTATTTGCAAATTTCAGGTAAAATTTTATACATACAGAAATCAGAGGGGATTATGATGTCATTCTGCAGTGTGACTGCTTTGTTTTCTTTCCAATATGGTCAATAAGACTGTTGTTGAAGAATAGTATCCTGAATCAAATAAATAAAATAAAATAATAAAATAAATAAAATAAAATAAAATAAAATAAAATAAAATAAAATAAAATAAAATAAAATAAAATAAAATAAAAT
>JAWWEE010016740.1:0-36281 GCA_035221455.1 Xenops minutus | reverse complement strand
GGCCGTGAGGGGCGGCGGCGGGTGCGCGCCGCGCGGCTCCGCGGGCCACGCCCGCCGTGACCTCACGGCGCGGGTCGGATCGGAACCGCACGGGTCCAGTCGGGTGGGGTCGGAATCGCTCGGGTGGGATCGGAACCGCTCGGGTCCGGCAGGGTCGCATCGGACCCAGCTGGGTCAGAGCCGGAGACAGTCAGCTCGGCTCGGCTCGGCTCAGATCAGAACCAGTTGGGTCATACCGAAACCAGCTGGCTCAGCTGAGCTCGGCTCAGCTTGGTTCAGGTCAGATCAGAACCCGCTGGATCAGAGCGGAACCAGTCGGGTTATATCAGAACCAGTTGGCTAAGCCCAGCTCAGTTCAGCTCAGCTGGACTTGGGTCAGACTGTAACCAATTAGCTCAGGTCAGCTTGGCTGGGCTCAGCTCAGTTCAGCCTGGCTTGGATGGGTTTCAGATTGGATCAGGCTGGATCAGATTGGAACCAGTCAGTTCAGCATAGCTCAGATTGGATTGGAACCAGTTGGCTCAGTTTAGCCTCCCTTGGGTCAGACAGAACCATCTGGCTCATCTCAGCTTGGTTGAGGTTGATTTGGAGCCAGTTGGCTTGCCTTAGCTCAGTCCAGATCAGGTCAGCTCAGATCACTTTAATTTGGCCTTGCTCAGCTCAGGCCTGGCTCAGCCCAGCCCAGCTCAGTTCAACCATGTTTGGCTCAGGCCAGTTCAGGGTATCCCAATTTGTCTCAGTCCAGGTCTTAGGTCATTGTCTTAGGTCACCTTTGTCTTAGGTCACCTTAACCAGTCTTGGCTTAGCCCAGATTGGCTCAGCCTGGCTCTGCTGGCCTGGCTCTGGCGGCCTGGTTCGGCCAAAACAAGCTCAGCTCAGTTCAACCAGACTCAGCTCATCCCAGTTCAGCCCAGCCCAGTTCAGATCAGCTTGGCCAGTCTGGGCTCTGGTCAGCCTGGCTCACCCCAGCCCAGCCTAAGTTTTGGGGTGCCAGTGGCCTGGGACCCCAGGATGGGGTAGGGGGACAGGGACCCCCCTTTCTCCAGCATCTCCCTGAAGCCGAGGAGGCACATCCTGCTCCAGCTGGGCACACACCTGTGCCAGGTGGCCCCAGGGGGACGGGGGGCTGGAGAAGGGATGGTCAGGGACACAATGGGACCCTCTGCGTGCCTCCCAACGCCCCCCAGTGCCCAGTGCCCATCCAGCGGGTGCTGGTGCCCACCACAGGGGCTGTAGCACAGGCATGGGGGGCTCCAAAAAGGGTACAAGGACATTTTTGGGGTGCCCTATGTCACCCACATCCCCCACCAAGGAGGCTCCCACCTCCTGGTTGGCTGCCTCTGGGCTGTGCCAGCACCGGGAGCTGTGAGAGAGGGAGGGTCAGGGATGGACCCCATGCCAGGTGCCCTCCACATTGTGCCACCCACTGCACCACTGGGATTGGAGGGTCCCACAGTATCCTGGCCATGGCCTGGGGACTCAGGTGCCAAAGAAATTCTCTGGGGAGAGGGGCAAGAGGTAAGGGAGTATCTGGTGTGTGCCCGTTCCTCACCTCCATGCCTGTGACATCCCCAGTGCTGGCATAGCCCTGATGCCATCCCCAGTGCTGGCATAGCCCTGATGCCATCCCCAGTGCTGTCCCCGGTGCCATCCCCAGTGCCATTCCTGGTGTCAGTGTGGCCCCAGTGCCATTCTTGGTACTACTGTGCCTCAAGTGTCCATAGTGAGGGTGCCAGTGCCAGCAGCCAGACCCTGCCCGCTTTGTGCTTGTGCAACTGGCTAGAATAAAGGAATTACAGTAGCTGCATCCCGGCCCTGGCACGGGGCCCAGGCAGCTCCTGTCACCCACCCACAGGTGGCACAGGACAATGGCATCTCCCTGGACATGGTCCTGTGGGCATGGATGGGCTGGGCCTGGCTGGGAGCTGCCTGGGATACCTACCCGGGGTCCCTACCCAGGGCACCTGCCCAGGAATCCTGACAAGGATACTTGCCCAGGGTCCCTGCCTGAGATAGTTGCCAGGATATTTGTCCGGGGTCCCTCTCCAGGGTCCATGGGCAGGGTAACTGCCTAGGGGTCCCTGCCTAGGGTACTTTCCCAGGATATCTGCCCAGGTGAGGGCAAGGAAGGAGAGAAGGAGGAGGAAGTGGAGGAGGAGGAGCACCAGGTGGGCACTGTCAGCATGGTGGCACAGCTGGGTGCCCTCCAGAAACTGGAGGGGTGGAGTTGGTGTGTCACCAAGGGGCCCCAAAAACCCTGTGGTGATGTTCTTGCTGGGGCAGGGCCAAGCTGGCATGGCTGGCAGGCATCTCTCCCAGAACTGGCACTGGCACCACTCCTCTAATTAGCAGGACAGAGATAACGAGGGTGCAGTGTCCCCCGCGCACGTGGGGAACCCACAGGGCACGTGGCACTGGGCTCTGTCCCCATTGGGCACCGGGAGCAGGATGGACCTCTGGGAGAAGCAGAGGGGCTGACAGGGGGCCAGCAGGGCAGGCAGAACCCCTGTGCCCCCCACCCTGGGGATCACCTTGCTCGAGGGGCTCAGGACAGTGTCCAAGTGAGTCAAAGCTCAGCTGGTCTGGGGGCACTGGCATCACTTGCAGGCATGGAGATGGGCGAGGGGGCTGTGCCAGCAGGATTTGGGGGGCACTTTGGTGAGGCAGCCCCACGCCCACCCTGTGCCCACCCCAGGTGTTGGATGTCCCAGCAAGGCCAGGCAGCTGCCAAGGGAAAGAGGAGGTGACCGCGGAGGTATCACAGGAGAGGGTCACCCTGTGGTGAGAGGGCTCACCTGGAAGAGCTAGTGCAGGGTGGGCAGCGGGCAGGTGGGCACGAGGCAGTGGCGTGGGCTGAGACCCCCAGCATGAGCAGGTGAGGTGCTGCCGGGGAGACATGGGGACAAGGGGCGTTCTGTCACTCTTCTCATCCAGATGTGCCCAGCACAGCCCCCATGCCCAGCCCCGTGCCCAGGAGGTGCCAGCAGGCCCTGTCCTCCTGGACCATGAGATCCAGGCTGCTGGGAAGCAGATGAGGGCACGGAGAAGGGGGTGATGACACCTCAGTGGGCGGCACAACACTGGGTGGGCACCCAGCGCCTCGCCAGTACTCAGGGCGCCCCAGTGTCGAGGGAGCCCCGCGACGCTAAGAGGCCCTCCAATGCCCAGGAACCCCGGGGCTGGGGCACAAGGAGGGCCACGGGGACAATTTTGGGCGTTGAGGGCCGCCCTGGGGCACCGCGGGGCTCCCACATGTGCCCTCTCCCGTCAGGGGCGGGACCATACCGAGGGGGCGTGTCCTCTCTGGGAACAGCCAATAGGAGACAGGGACAGCGTGCTGGCCCGCCTGTGGCCCCGCCCCGACATGTTCAAACTCCCTGCTGCGCCGGCGCCCTCTCTGATCAATCGGAACACGGCGGACGCAGGCTGAGCCAATCGTGACGATCTCTCAGCGAGGGTGGGCAGGATGCATCGCCATCAACCAATCAGAATGACGTATGGGCGGGGCGCCGCTCTCCACGGGCGCTAACGTCTTCCCAGGTCGCGGCGCCGTTTCCGCCTGACCCGGAAATTGCGGCGGCAGCGCGGCCTCGTCCGGCCCTAGCCCCGGCCCTGACCCCAATCCCGGCCTCGGTCGCGGACCTGACCCCAACCCCGGCCCCGATCCCGATCCCGGTGCCGGCCCCAGTGCAGCCATGGCGGACGTGACCGCCCGGAGCCTGCAGTATGAGTACAAGGCGGTGAGTGCGGACCCGGTGCCATGAACCCTCCGGCGGTGCCGCGGTACCCTCCGGTACCGTGAGCCACCCCCAGTGCAGTGAATCCCACCCCCAGTGCAGTGAAGCCGGTCCCGTGACCCCCCCGCTGTCTTCACCTCCCCTCAGCCCCACATTTGGAATCCCCAGCCCGCCCCAGCCTCACACTGAGACCCATTTTGGGACCCCCCTAATGGCCCTCAGCCCCTTTCCAGGAGCCCCAGTCCCGTTTCAGGACCCTACTGAGCTCCTCTCTCCCCCCGTTCCTGACTGTCTCCCCCCCAGAACTCCAACCTGGTGCTCCAAGCTGACCGGTCCCTGATCGACCGCACTCGCCGGGATGAGCCCACGGGGGAGGTGCTGTCGCTGGTGGGGAAGCTGGAGGGGACTCGCATGGGGGACAAGGCCCAGAGGACCAAGCCCCAGATGCAGGAGGAGAGACGAGCCAAGTGAGTGGGAGCCAGGCTGGGAATTCCTGCCCAAAAACGGGGTGGAGTCCATGGGGTCACGCAAAGGTTTGGATTGGGACGGACTTTAAAGGCCTTAAAATCGTCAACCTGTCATGAGACCAGGGTCCGAGCTGGCCTTGGACACTCCCAGGGATGGTGCAGCTTCCCTAGGAATTCCATCCTCGCTTCTCACCACCTTCCCAGGGAGGAATTTCTCCCTAATATCCCTCCTAAATCTCCACTTTTCCAGTTGGAAGCAATTCCCCCTTGTTCTGTTTCCCCATCCCTTGTCCCAAGTCCATCTCTTGGAGCCCCTTTGGGCACCAAGATCTCCCTGGACGCTTCTTTTCTCTAGCTCAACAGGGTTGGGAATATTTGGAGATGGAAAACTTCGTGGTGTGGGCTGGAGACCAAACACCTCCAACCTGGAAGTTACAAACACGTTATTTTCTCCATTTGGAGTCACTTGTTCCATGTCATGAACCAAAAAGGAAAAATTAAAATAAATCAAATAAAAGAGCCTTGTGGTACTTTGTGGCCCTGACTCCATCTCCTCCTCCTGCCCCTGTCCCCAGGAGGAGGAAGAGGGATGAGGATAGGCACGACATCAACAAGATGAAGGGCTACACTCTGCTGTCTGAGGGCATTGATGAGATGGTGGGAATCATCTACAAACCCAAGACCAAGGAGACCCGCGAGACCTACGAAGTCCTGCTGAGCTTCATCCAGGCAGCCCTGGGGGACCAGGTGAGGCTGGGATCACAGCCTGGATGAGGGAGATCCAGCCCTTGGTTTGATTAATCCATCCCTGTCATCCCGTGGCTTCATAGAGACGTGGAATGGTTTGGGCTGAAGGGATCTTCAAGCCCATCCAGTCCCATCCCCTGCCATGGGCAGGGACACCTTCCACTAGCCCAGGTTGCTCCAAGCCGTGTCCAGTCTGGCCTGGAATGCTTCCAGGGATGAGGCAGCTACAGCTTCTCTGGGCATCAAGAAAAGTTTTTCTTCCCTTTTTGCCCTGCGTTGGTGCTGCTCTGGAGCTCGGGGATGTTCTGATGGCACCATCATGTTGACGTGGCTTTCTGGTGCTTGGAGGCTCTGGGAAGAGTCAGGAATGACACTGAGCTCTTCCCATGATGAATTTCTTGTCTGTCACCCCTTTCCCAGCCACGGGACATCCTCTGTGGGGCAGCTGATGAGGTCCTGGCCGTGCTGAAGAACGAGAAGCTGCGGGACAAGGAGCGTCGGAAGGAGATCGACCTTCTCCTGGGCCAGACAGATGACACGCGGTACCATGTCCTGGTGAACCTGGGCAAGAAGATCACTGACTATGGCGGGGACAAGGAGATCCAGAACATGGGTATGGGCGTTTTCTCGGGATGGGGCTGGGCAAGAAGGCTGCTGGCACACAGGAAAATGCTTTGGGATGGTTTTCAAGCCCCCAAACCATGTTGCTTTCGTGTTTCTGAAGTGTGGATGGGATGTGGATGTGGGTGGGATGTGGATCTGGAAATTTTGCACATGTGGCCCCGATTTCCTGCTGAATTCCTTTTCCTCTTCCCTGCAGATGACAACATCGATGAGACCTACGGGGTGAATGTGCAGTTTGAGTCTGATGAGGAGGTAGGAGATGAGGCTGAAGATCACTCAGCCCTGTCCCCCTGCTCCACAGGGATCATATTTATCCTCTTTGTTCCATTGGGAATGGAACAAATGGGGAATGGAATCTCGAAGAAACTGGATTATTTTAGATGACAGTTCCCTGCCTGGGGAGGACTTGTGGTTTATCCTGCTAATCCAAGGCTTACCATGACTCAGCCTGATGGGATACAGATGGTGACATTTAGATCTTGTAGGGAAACTTGACAGATGGGGAGGGAAAGAGGGATTCAGATGTGCTGGGTGGAGGTGTTGCATAGAAACATTCCCTGAGATTGGTTTTGGAAGAGGCTGAGAGAAAAAAGGGTTAAATAGGGGATTATTGGAGAATTCACTGGCAAATCCTCTTTAGAAATATCACGTGGAGCTTCACCTGAGCTGCAGCATCACATTCCAGCTAAAAGCACAAGTCAGGCTGTTCCCATTGGGAATGAGCTGCCAGATGAGTCATTCCTGTCAAGGAAAGGCTGTTCTTTGATGTTTGGAAAAGCCACTTACCAGAACCCTGCTTTCCACAGGAAGGGGATGAGGACATTTACGGGGAAGTCCGTGATGAGGCATCGGATGATGACATGGAAGGGGACGAAGCAGTTGTCCGTTGCACCCTCTCAGCCAACGTGAGTCACGTGGAGCATGGGCTTGGGATCATCTGGAGGAGGATTGGGAGTCCTCTTGGACTTTAAGGGTGGAGAGGACCTTTGGAGTTCTCTGATGGCAGTCAAAGTGAATGTTCCAGAATGCATATCCCTCTGACACCCCAAACTCTCACTTCACCACACCAAGGCTGCAGGGAAATAACAGTTTTTTGGGGGTTTTCCCAAGCTCGTGGCATCGGGAGAGCTGATGAGCTCTAAGAAGAAGGATCTGCACCCCAGAGACATTGATGCCTTCTGGCTCCAGCGGCAGCTCAGCCGCTTCTATGATGATGCCATTGTCTCCCAGAAGAAGGCAGATGAAGTGCTGGAGATCTTGAAGGTCAGTGGACATCTGATCTGTAGGATCACTGTGGCCTTGGAATCTCTGCCTGCCTGGAAGGCAGGAATTTGCACCAAAAACTTAGGTTTCTTCACATTAAATGGAATTGTGGACAAGACTGTTTTAGGCTGGTCTTAGTCTTAATTCACAGGGATCTCCTGAGGGGAAGGTCGTTGGGTTGGTGTTGGTGTTTGATGGGAGATCATGATCCATGGGGTCAGTTTCCCTCCCTTTTTTATGCTGGTGTGGCTTTGGCATCATGGCTTGGTTGGAAAAATGGGAGTTGGGGAGGGCAAGATTGTTATTCCTGGCCTTGTTTGTTGCTGCTGTTGAGCTCCTCTTGCCTTCAGTTCCCTGGAAAACAGGGATCCAGGGTCTTTGGGCACAGAGGTAACTGGACATTCCGTGTTTCTCCTCCCAGACTGCCAGTGATGACCGGGAATGTGAGAACCAGCTGGTTCTGCTCCTGGGCTTCAACACCTTCGACTTCATCAAGGTCCTGCGGCAGCACCGGATGATGAGTGAGTGACCTTCATCTTCACCTCCACCACCTTCTTCACCTTCCCCTCCACTTTCACTTCCACTTTCACACTTTCGCATCTTCACCTGGACCTTCATCTTCACCATCACTTTCACCTCTATCTCCACTTCCACTTCACCTCCACCTCCCCATCTCTACCTCCACCTTGTTTCCTCCTAGTTCAGACACAAATCCACCAAAATCTAAGGCTTTGGAAGTGTTGCTTTGGGAAGGCAGGACCGTTGTTTGCTCCCCTGTTTGGCTCACCCTTTGTTCCTCCCCTCCCCTAGTCTTGTACTGCACCTTGCTGGCCAGTGCCCAGAGCGAGGCTGAGAAGGAAAGGATCATGGGCAAGATGGAAGCAGACCCCGAGCTTTCCAAGTTCCTGTACCAGCTGCATGAGACGGAGAAGGAGGATCTGATCCGGGTGAGCTGGGGGGAAGCTGAGGCAGGATGAGGGACTGGCTGCGGGTTGTCTGGGTTGGTTTCGGTGTGAGAAAGGAGCAGCTGGCTCAGCTGAAATCCCCAATCCATGGGAAATGCTGCTCAGAAAGGACAATCTTTTCACCACTTCTTATTTTTGAGGCATGCAGGGCTCTGCTTTCCCAGGAAAAGGGTAATATCAGCAACTTTCATGTTTTTAAACTGGTTATGACTGTCCTGTTTCACCTCTGGTCACCCCCATGTGAGGCTCAACCACCCTGGTTGTGACCTCTGCTTCCCTGGGGCAGGAATGGGCCACTCAACCTGATTATTGCAGTGCAGGATTAGCCCTGCATGGCTTTTACTCTTCCATAACTGATTTGGGGGTTGTTTTTACGGGATTAATACCACATTCTTGATTTGTGGCTGGAAACACCCTGGTTGTGTTGTAGATTTGGTGTCTCGGGGATTGGGAAGTGCTGCTGGCTGTGTTTTCCCTTCGAAGCACGAACGTGCTTCCCTTCACCTGCTCTCGTGGTTCTCACATTTATGTCCTGGCCTTGAGGGCACTGGTTTTCCTGCTAAAAGTGGTTGTTCCTGGTGCTTTGGATGCCTGTGCTTGAAGGGAATGGAGACACAGGACCTGCAGGGTGTGAAAGGAGCTCCTGGCAGCCCATGGCAGAGGCTTGGTCTGTTCCTGGGGCTGATTCCTGGTCTCTCCCCACAGGAGGAACGCTCCCGTCGGGAGCGTGTGCGGCAGTCCCGCATGGACACAGACCTGGAGACCATGGACCTGGACCAGGGAGGGGAGGTAATACTCTTGGATCTGTTCCCAGCCCTCCTAAAACATTCTCAGTCAGAACAATAATGGTATTTGAAGTGTCCTGAGCATGAAGATACCATGAATTACCCCTGCTGTGCTCCACAGGCACTTTCCAGCTGGATGCAGCAGCTTTTCCTTTCTTCCCATGGTATGAACAGCAGGACAAGGTTGTTCCCTAACCTGTGTCCCTTTCCCCTTGCTGTCTCCAGGCACTGGCTCCCCGGCAGGTGCTGGACTTGGAGGATCTGGTGTTTGCCCAAGGCAGTCACTTCATGGCTAACAAGCGGTGCCAGCTCCCGGATGGATCCTTCCGCCGGCAGCGCAAGGGTTACGAGGAAGTTCATGTGCCTGCCCTGAAACCGAAGCCTTTCGGGGCTGAAGAGGTTGGTGACCTGTTTACTCCCATTTACCTAGCACTGAGGGACACCTTGGAGCCCCTTCCAGTGCATAAAGGGAGAGCTGGAGAGGGACCTGGGACAAGGGCCTGGAGGGACAGGACAATGGAGAATAGCTTCCCACTGCCAGAGAGCAGGGTTAGATGGGTTATTGGGAGGGAGTTCTAGCTTGTGAGGGTGGTGAGGGGAAGGAATAGAATTCCCAAAGTGGCAGTGGCTGCCCCATCCTTTGGAGTGTCCAAGGCCAAGTTGGAGCAACCTGGGATAGTGGGAGGTGTTCCTGCCCATGGCAGGGGCTTGGAACAGGATGACCTTTAAACTCAGTTCCAACCCAAACCGTTGTGTGACTCCCTGAGTTGGTTCTGGTGTCGTGACAGACACTTCCTGTGACTCAGCAGCTTTGATGTGGCCGTGCCTCCCTCCCACATTCCATGCAGACCCTTCTTTTAATCCAAGAACTTCCATGTGTCTGAAGACACTTCCTGATTTCTGGTTTCCCACTTCTGGGCTGGTCATCCTGTGCAGTCGTTTCCGTTTCAGGGCTCCCCTGCCCCATTCAGCTGCTCTGCTGAGCCCTCAGCTCTGCTTTTGCTCCCTCCTTGCTGTGTAGGCTGAAGCTGTGAGATTAATTGTGATAAATCCCCTCTTTTGATCTCTCCTGGAAGCAGCAACGTGGTCTGATCTGTCCCGCCATGGGAGCACAGTGGGGATTTGATCTTCTGATGTGTAATCAGATATAACTTATCCTGGTTGGAGTGCACGTGCCAACTAATGAGCTTTGTTTGATCCTTGCCTAACTAGCTCTGTGATCCCAGGGCACAGGGATTTCCCACCCATCTGGAGACAAGACGCCCCTCCTGCTGCTGCTCCGCAGGCTGTCCCTGAGGCTCCACATCTGTCCCACAGCCTGTGAGGCTGAAACAAAGGCTGAACTTGATGTTTTCCTGTTTTTTTCTCCTCTTTTCAGCAATTGGTTTCTGTGGAAAAGTTGCCCAAATACGCCCAGGCTGGATTTGAGGGGTTTAAGACCCTGAACCGTATCCAGAGCAAACTGTACCGTGCAGCACTGGAGTCGGATGAGAACCTGCTGCTCTGTGCTCCAACGGTGAGATCTCGCAATTTGGGGCCTGTGTGTTGGGGAGTCTATGAGGATGATGATTTTGGGTGAGGTGACCCTTTGCACTGGAGAAACCAGGGATTTGTTGGAATTGGTGGTTCCTTGTGTTCCAGGGCGCTGGGAAGACAAATGTGGCACTCATGTGCATGTTGAGGGAGATCGGAAAGCACATCAACATGGACGGGACTATCAACGTGGATGAGTTCAAGATCATCTACATCGCTCCCATGAGGTCCTTGGTGCAGGAGATGGTGGGAAGCTTTGGGAAGGTGAGGAGAGGTTTGGTCCTGTCTGTGCTGGAAGCGGAGGGAGAGAGGATGAGTGTCCTGTGCTGGGAGGCACCTTGAGTTTGGGAGGGGTGGTTTTGGGCTTCTCATGACAAACCATTGAGGGGCTGGAGCATGTCCAGCAAAGGGAACAGAGCTGGGGAAGGGGCTGAAAGCACCAGGAGCAGCTGAGGGAGCAGTGGATGCTCAGCCTGGGGAAAAGGAAGCTCAGGAGGGACCTTTTTTCTCTCTCCAGCTCCCTGCCAGGAGGAGGGAGCCGGGGGTGGGTCATGCTCTGCTCCTAGGGAACAAGGGACAGGATGAGAGGGAACAGTCTCAAGCTGTACCAGCGGAGGGGCAGGTTGGATATTGGGGAAATTCCTCTGTGGAAAAGGTTGTCCATATTTATCCGACATAATCCCTGTGGCTTTCCTTGCAGCGCTTGGCCACATATGGGATCAGTGTGGCCGAGCTGACCGGGGACCACCAGCTGTGCAAGGAGGAGATCAGCGCGACCCAGATCATCGTGTGCACCCCTGAGAAGTGGGACATCATCACCCGCAAGGGAGGGGAGAGAACCTACACCCAGCTGGTGCGACTGGTCATACTGGTGAGCAGCACTGGGGCCTCCAGAGCCCCACAGAGACAAGGAGGGGGATGTGGCTGCTGCATCCTTCATCACTTCGTGCTGAACGTGTCTGAAGGTGTGGGGGGACTCGGGCTTTCAGCTCTGGGTTGAGCTGCTCCAGTGCACACAAGCCAAGAAATCATCCCAAAAATGGATCGGTTTGCCCAGAGAGGCTGTGGCTGCACCATCCCTGGAAGTGTCCAAGGCCAGATTGGATGGGGCTTGAAGCAACCTGGGCTAGTGGAAGGTGTCTTTTAGGGGGTGGGACTGGATGAGCTTTAAGGTCCCTTCAACCCCAATCTGTTCCATGATTCCATGTACTGGTTTAAATGGGATATTGGGAAGGAATTCTTCCCTGTGAAGGTGGTGAGGAGCTGGGATGAAATTCCCAGAGAAACTGTGGCTGGCCCATCCCTGCAAGTATCCTCAGGCCAGGTTGGATGGGTCTCTGAGCAACCCAGGATTGGATGGGTCTTGGAGCAACCTAGGATGGTGGAAGGTATCCCTGTCCATGGCAAGGAGTGAAATGAGATGAATTTTAAGGTCCTTTCCCACCCAAACCATTCCATAGTTCTGTGAAATAGAGGCAGTTTCGAGCAGGGATAACCCCATTCCCTCTGTCTAGGATGAGATCCACCTCCTGCATGACGACCGTGGCCCTGTCCTGGAGTCCCTGGTGGCCAGAGCCATCCGGAACATCGAGATGACACAGGAGGATGTGAGGCTGGTTGGCCTCAGTGCCACCCTGCCCAACTATGAGGACGTGGCCACGTTCCTGAGAGTGGACCCGGCCAAAGGCTTGTTCTACTTTGATAACAGGTACCTTGGAAAGCTGGGAGAGGCTTTTCCAGCTGAATTTACACCTTTCTCCTTTGACAGTGTTCAGTGTCCATCTGTCAGGTGGTGCCAGGCCCTCACCAGACCTTCAACCTCCCCAACACACATTTATTTGGGTCTTTGAGGGGTTATTAACAATTAAGCACATCCCACAAATCAGGATCCCTGTAGGAAGGTGCTTGGAGAAGGCAAAGAAGCTCTGCCATCCCTGTGTGCAGCAGAAGCTGCTGGAAAGAAGCCTGAAACAGGATGATAGGAGTTCCTGAAACACCCTTTTTGCTCCCGGAGTAGCAAATGAATTCCAGGAATCGGAAGGAATCGTTGCTGGTCCTTATGGCTCATCCAGAGCCTTCGATCTCTGAGTAAATTAAGGCACAGAGAAACTGAGTTGCACAAAAAGCAGGATGCCTTTGGATGCCTTTTGACCTTTGTGTGCGGGTTTCTACACTCATTTTCTCTTTGATGGTTTGTTTTATTTTTTTCTCCTGCAGCTTCCGCCCGGTGCCCCTGGAGCAGACCTATGTTGGGATTACGGAGAAGAAAGCCATCAAACGTTTCCAGATCATGAATGAGATCGTGTACGAGAAAATTATGGAGCATGCTGGGAAGAATCAGGTTGGACACTTTATTCCTGACACACTTAATCCTGGTTTTTCCCTTTTGAGCTTCTGTTTTTCCAGAGGAGTTGCAGTGGAGAAGAGAGCTTGGGTGGTCCATGAGAGGGGAAGGAACACAAGTTTTTTCTCTGTGCCAGTTCTGTTTAACATAGGAATTGTCCTTTTAGGATGAGGGAATTTGGGTGTGCTGCCCTATTAAATCAGGAGCTCTATGTGTGCATCCCCATCTGGATTGGTTCCAGGTCTCTCCCTGCCCTCAACACCAGGAGTAGATTGGATTGGGTATCTTTTCCAGGAGCTGCTGCGGTGGTTCTTCACTCAGTGATGTCCCATCTCCTTGTTTGACAGGTCCTGGTGTTTGTGCACTCCAGGAAGGAGACTGGGAAGACAGCCAGGGCCATCAGGGACATGTGCCTGGAGAAGGACACCCTGGGCCTGTTCCTGCGAGAGGGCTCAGCCTCCACTGAGGTCCTGAGGACAGAAGCTGAGCAGTGCAAGGTGAGACTGGATGGATTGGATTGGATATTGGGGAAACTGCTTCATGGAAAAGGCTGCCCAGCCCTCATGCAGCTGCCCAGGGCAGTGGGGGGTTCCCATCCATAGGGAGATTTAAAACACGTGTGGATGTGGCACTTGAAGACATGTGTCAGTGGTGGCCTTGGCAATGCTGAGGGAATGGGTGGACTCGATGACCTTGAAGGGCTTTTCCAATCTCAACAATTCCATGATTCCATGATAAACATCCTGCCAGTTCAATCCAGATTCACAGCCTTTCCCTTGGGATATTCCACCTTGTTTTCTCCCTGGGCAGAAACCCCAGAGCTGGTTGTGTTTGTGCCACAGAACCTGGAGCTGAAGGATCTCCTCCCCTATGGCTTTGCCATCCACCACGCTGGGATGACGCGTGTGGACCGGACACTGGTGGAGGATCTATTTGCTGACAAACACATCCAGGTGAGCCAGGAGCACTTCCAGGAGGAATTACAACTTTATCCAGGGCAGGTTCTTCACAAACAACACACGAGCCGTGTTTTCTAATGGCCTTTTGGGGGACAAAAAGAGGGCAAAATGATCCTCAGGATACCCTGAGGGTCGAGGGTAGCCAACCCCATCTTGCTCTCCTGTTGGAGGCAGCCTTGACTTTCTTAAATATTAGGAATAAAATAGCAGCTGAAAGGATATGATCAGGAGAGGAGGGCAGGAACTTCTCGTATCAACCTGGATGATTTTCCTAAAGAATAGGAATTAAATAGGAGCTACAAGCATGTGGGCAGAAGGAAGAGGGCAGCAGTTTCTCCCCTGGGCCTGGCTGGGTGTTTTCAGACAGAGCTCTGTCCCAGAGCAAGTTGGCTCCTCCTCAAATGCCACTTTGGCAAAACCTCATCCAAAATCTCCTGATAAATGGAAGGCAAAGGATTTTCTCAGAAAATCTGGTTCAGGATCCCTCTGTTTACCTGTCTTTCCTGTGCTCAGCTGTCGAGATACTCCCATTTTTCAGTGTTTATCCCTTTTGTGCTTGTCTAAAGTCAGACCCTGCATTTTAGATCCATGTTTCCCCTTGGGAAGAGGTTTGTGCCTGGCTTTGATCCCAGTTTTTCCCTGCAGGTGCTGGTCTCCACAGCCACGCTGGCCTGGGGTGTGAACCTTCCCGCTCACACTGTCATCATCAAGGGGACTCAGGTGTACAGTCCAGAGAAGGGGCGCTGGACAGAGCTGGGAGCCCTGGACATCCTCCAGGTGAAGTTCTGGGAACAAAGAAATCACCAGGATTTTTCCTTCCTCAAATCCCACATTTTTTGTTTTCTCCTTTTTTGTTTTCTCTGTGTGCTCTCCCTGTTCTTTCCTGTCAGACTGTCCTAGTGCTCTAGGATCAGGAGGAGAAGAGAACAAATAATTCCTCCATAATTCTTTGCTCGTACACATCTGAGCTATATCTATGTGGCTCCTGCCAGGTGGAAGTAGCAACAGGCTGAGCAATCTGGCAGGAAAACCCCTGACATGGAGAAATTCCTTGGTTAATGGTTGGATTTGATGATCCTGGAAGTGCTTTCCAACCAAAACAATGGGATTCCAAAGCTTTGATGTTTTGCTGATCTTGTTTTCCCATTTTTTAGATGCTGGGACGTGCTGGGAGACCCCAGTATGACACCAAAGGAGAGGGAATTCTCATCACATCCCATGGTGAGCTCCAGTATTACCTGTCCCTGCTCAACCAGCAGCTCCCCATTGAGAGCCAGATGGTGTCAAAGCTCCCGGACATGCTGAATGCAGAGGCTGTCCTTGGGAACGTCCAGAATGCCAAGGTGAGTGCGAATCTCTGCTCTCCCCAGGGATTTGTCCCCTTGGTTGCACCCAGTAGGACTGGGAGCAGATTCTTAAATGCTATGGAGCCATAGGAATTACTGAATGGGGGGTCAGGCATGAATTGGATGCTCATTCAAAGTGGAGTTTTCCATATGGAAAAGGACACTTGAGAAAAATCTGCATGTGCAGAGTGGTTTTTGTTTTCTTTTTAATTCATTGATATTTACCTGGTGCTGGAGAAGAGCTGTGGGTGGCCCTGCTGGGCTTCCAGGCTCTAGTTTAGTGTGATCCAGTGGGATAGAGCTGGGATCAGCTGCTATGTCAGATCCGGATTGCCCAGCTCCAAGCTGGAACTTCAGCTGTGCTTTCCAAGAGGTGTGTTCATGCGATGATGCTGGTGTTCCCTCAGGATGCAGTGAACTGGCTGGGCTATACCTACCTGTACATTCGGATGCTGCGCTCCCCAACCCTCTATGGAATATCCCACGATGACCTGAAGGCAGATCCACTTCTGGATCAGCGGCGCCTGGATCTGGTCCACACTGCGGCCCTGATGCTGGACAAGAACAACCTGGTGAAGTACGACAAGAAAACAGGGAATTTCCAGGTGAGGCAGCCCCTGGGAAAGGTGTTGAGAGTCAGCAGAGCATCCCCTGGCTGGGAGATGAGATGTAGTTAAACACAAATCCCATGCTGGGCATGTCTGTGGTTCCAGGGAGCTGACACAGGATAACACCTGGTCCTGGGATAACATAACACCTCGGATAACACTTGGCCCTCACTATCCTGCTCTGTTTGCTGCTGCCTTCTGAGCACATTCCCATTCCCGTTGCATTTCCATTGCTCTGGAGGCAGTGAGATGAGAAATGGGAATTAGGCACCAGCAAAAGCAGCTTTCCTGGGATATTTGTAGCTTGAGTTTGTCTAGAAAAGAGAGTTGAGAAAAGGGAATTAGGCACTGGAAAAAGTTGCTTTCTTGGGAAATTTGCAGTCTAAAAATTTTGCTGAGCTGGTCTAGAAAGGGTAGTGGAGAAAAGGGAATCAGGCACCAGGCAAAGCAGCTTTCCTGGGATATTTCAGCCCAAGAGTTTTTCCTGAAGCCGTTTTCCCTGATGGAGACCCATTCCCATCCAGCCCCTTCCCTTGGTGCTGGGAGCACTTGGAATCTGAGCTCTGTCCCTCCCTTGTCCCCACAGGTGACAGAGCTGGGCCGCATCGCCAGCCACTACTACATCACCAATGAGACTGTACAGACCTACAACCAGCTCCTGAAACCCACCCTGAGCGAGATCGAACTCTTCCGGGTCTTCTCCCTGTCCTCAGAATTCCGGAACATCACCGTGAGGGAGGTACGGAGCCCACTGCCTGTCCTGGGTAGCACAGCCCCAGGACACAGATCTGGTGCTGCAGGGACAAAGCAGAGCTTTTCCTGAGGGACCTTGTCATCCCTCCTGCCTTGTTTTTCCACAGGAGGAGAAGCTGGAGCTGCAGAAGCTGCTGGAGCGAGTTCCCATCCCAGTGAAGGAGAGTATTGAGGAGCCCAGTGCCAAGGTGAGCCCTGAAGGGGCTTCTCTGCCTGTCTGGAGGAGAGCAGGATCCTTGTGAGAGAGCTGGGATAGCAAATCCCCCCCTAGGGCAGGGAATTCTGCTCCCTTCCCTCTGTGGAACATCCTGGATGTGCCTGGAATGCTCAAAGAGCTGTGGGTACTTCATGTCCCTTGTTGCGGATAACCAGTCCTGTTGGTCACTGCTGTCCTACCACATCCATCCCAATCCACTGGGACTAGACACAGAGTGAGGCTGGGAAGAGGGAATCAGGTACCAGAAAAAGCAGCTTTTCTGGGAAATTAGGCACCAGGAAAATCAGCTTTCCCAGGATATGTACTGAGAGCCTCTCCCTGTCCTTCTCAGATCAACGTGCTTCTGCAGGCCTTCATCTCCCAGCTGAAGCTAGAGGGATTCGCCCTCATGGCTGACATGGTGTACGTGACCCAGGTGAGCAGGGAGCCCATTTCCTTGGGATCTGTCACAACTATTTCCACCTCAGGTGTTGAGTTTATGGTCAAAAATATCTCTGAACAGTAGAGCTGGGAAGGTCTGATTCCTGTCAGGATGGAAATGAGCCCTTCAGGGGAGACTCCAGTTTGGAGTCACTGTAATTCAGTGCTGGAGAACCACAGTGTAGCCTGATTCTCACAGGTGCCCCCCCCACAGCCACCCCCCAGAATGGTCCCGCTCCAATCCCACAATTGCCCCACAACTGCCTCCAATAAAGCCATTCCTACTCCAGCTCTGTCTGTGGCCCCCAGCATGTGGGGCTGGGACCCGCAGAGCTATGGGGCAGGGTCTGGGAAGGAAAAGGGGGGAATGCAAAAACTGGGAAATTAGGAAGAGGGAGAAAAAAATGGAAAAGGGGGAGAAAGGGGAGAAAAAGGAGAAAAAGTGAGGCGGAAAGGGAGAGAAAAAATAGTGGTAAACATGAGGTGAAAAAGGGCAGGAAAAGCACGAGAAAAAAAGCCAGGAAATGTGAGGGGGAAAAGAGTGGGAAATGTGAACGGAAAAGAGCAGGAAAAGGGAGGGGAAAAATGCAGGAAATGTGATGTGAATGCGTCCTACAAAGGCCAAGTTCTCAAGGCTGCTCCAATTGTAGGTGTTTGAGATGAAAGACCTGAAAGTATAATTCCATGCTTAAAGAGATCTTGTAAGGAAGGTGGGGAATGGGTTTTGGAAAGGACTGGGAGTGACAGGACAAGGGGGAATGGCTTCCCACTGCCAGAGGGCAGAGTTAGGTGGGATATTAGGAGGGAATTCTTCCCTATGAAAGTGGTGAGAGACTGGGATGGAATTCCCAGAGGCTGTGGCTGCCTTAACCCCGGAAGTGTCCAAGGCCAGGTTGGATGGGGCTTGGAGCAGCCTAGGATAGTGGAAGGTGTCGCTGGCCATGGCAGGGGGTGGAATGAGGTAGTTTTTAAGGTCCCTTACAGCCCAGATGATTCCATGAGTTGTAGCTGGGCAGCAATGCGGGCGGGAAGGAGGGAAGGGTGGGCTGTGCTGATCCAGAGCTGTTCCATGTCGTGTAGTCAGCCGGGAGGCTCATGAGGGCCATCTTTGAGATCGTCCTCAACCGGGGCTGGGCCCAACTCACTGACAAGACCCTCAACCTGTGCAAGATGATCGACAAGCGCATGTGAGTGAGTGGGGTCTGGGGGGTTTGTGATTCCAGGCTTCCTGGTGTTCCTGTGTCTGATGCCTGTGTTCCCACAGGTGGCAATCCATGTGTCCCCTGCGCCAGTTCAAGAAGCTGCCTGAGGAGGTAGTGAAAAAAATCGAGAAGAAGAATTTCCCCTTTGAGCGACTCTATGACTTGAACCACAATGAAATCGGTACCAGGACATGGGGAGGGGGGACTGCATGTTCTCAGCCCTCAGTGTTTGGGAGAGGCCTGGGACACTGGCACAGGTTGTCCAGAGATGTTGTGGCTGTCCTTGGATCCCTGGAAATGTCCAAGGTCAGGCTGGAGCAACCTGGTCTAGTGGAAGGTGTCCCTACCCGTGGCAGGGGGTGGAATGGAATGTGCTTTAAGATCCTTCCAACCCAAACCATGCCATGTTCTGACGCAGAGACTGCGGGCTTGTTCCTGATGAGGGTCTTGGTACAGCTGGAGGAGGGCACAGGCTTCATCCTGATGCCTTCCTGCTGCTTGTATTGCTTGGAATCCTCAGTTTGGGAGCTGTGGTCACTGTGTCCCCTTTCTTCTGCAGGGGAGCTAATCCGGATGCCCAAAATGGGCAAAACAATCCACAAATATGTTCATCTGTTCCCCAAACTGGAACTCTCAGTACATTTGCAGCCCATCACCCGCTCCACCCTCAAAGTGGAGCTCACCATTGCTCCCGATTTTCAGTGGGATGAAAAGGTGAGCTCTGCACCCCAAAATGGAAGGGGAGAAAGGGAATAGGGGAATTCTGGGGCTGGATTGTGAAAATCATGAGGGCAAATACGCTACTGAGGGTAAAAGGCCAGTTCTGGCTTTAGGTTATAAAAATCATGAGGGGAAATACCCTGTTTGTTGGAAAAATGGTGTTTTTATGAGCTGGTATGTGAAAATCATCAGGGTAAATGCCCTGTTGGGGGAGAAAAGAGGCAATTCTGGGTCTGAATTGTAAAAATCAGAAGGGGAAATGCCTTGATGGGTGGGGGGAGAAAGGGGGATTCTGGGGCTGGGTTGTGAAAATCATCAGGGTAAATACTCTGTTGGGAGAGAAAAAGAACAATTCTGGGTCTGAATTGTAAAAATCATGAGGAAAAATGCTCTGTTTGCTGATAAAAGGCCATTTTGGGGGCTCGGTTGCTGTGGGAGAGCTGCTGGATGTCTGGAACTGGGGCGTCTGGGCTGTGCTCTGAAGGTGGGATCTGTCCCTGCTCAGGTCCACGGCTCATCTGAGGCCTTCTGGATCCTGGTGGAGGATGTGGACAGCGAGGTGATCCTGCACCACGAGTACTTCCTGCTGAAATCCAAGTATGCCCAGGACGAGCACCTGGTGACCTTCTTCGTGCCCGTGTTCGAGCCACTGCCCCCCCAGTACTTCATCCGGGTGGTCTCTGACCGCTGGCTCTGTGAGTCCTCTCATCCAGGAGCACCCCCAGTGCTTCCCCCAAGGGTCTCGAGGGATGGCTTATCCCCTCTCCTGAGCACTTTCCTTGGGGAAAAACCTCCTGGAATCCAAGTGGCAACAGAGCTGGGGATCTCCTGGCAGCGGGAGCTCAGGAATGGAGCCATGGGAGCGGGTTTGGAGGGGAAAATGTGTTTTTATGTGTAGGGATGGAGCTGTGGGAGTAGTTTTGGAGGTGAAAATATGTTCTTATGTGTGACAGCTTGTGAGACCCAGCTGCCCGTTTCCTTCCGGCACCTGATCCTCCCAGAGAAATATCCTCCCCCCACGGAGCTGCTGGACCTGCAGCCCCTGCCCGTGTCAGCCCTGCGGAACAGCGCCTTCGAGAGTCTCTACCAGGACAAGTTCCCCTTCTTCAACCCCATCCAGACACAGGGTGGGTGTTTCCCCTCCTCCAAGCTGCCCCCTGGCCCCATCCTGCCTTGGTTTTCTGGGATTTATCCATGTGAAGTCAGGAATTCTGTAGCAAATGGTGTATCTTTCTCCTTCCCTGAGCATTAGAGCTTTGGTGGCTCAAAATCTTCCTCCAGAGGATCTTTAACACGTTCCTTCAGTACATTCCTAAGGGTATTCCCAGGCTGTCTGTAAGCAGCAGGTTTGCTCCTGGAAGCTGTGCCCAAAGTTCTCCAGCTCTGCTGCTTGCAGGAATGGAGTTGGGAGCTTCCTTCTTGGAGTTTCCCTGCCCAGAGTGTGGAATTCCCACTTGGGAGCTCCTGTCACAGACCACAGCCTGTTTTACTCAGTGAATCCCAGGCTAAAACTCCCTAAAGAGCCTTTTCTGGAGCTCCTCTTGTGGAGGTTGGATCCAGGCCGTGTTTTCCCATCCCGTTTCCAGAGCTTTGACAGACGTCTGTGGGGTTTTTCACTGAACTGGCCTCTGTGCTGTCCCTGTGTCCCCAGTGTTTAACACGGTTTACAACAGTGACGACAACGTGTTTGTGGGAGCCCCCACAGGGAGTGGAAAAACCATCTGTGCTGAGTTTGCCATTCTGAGAATGTTGCTCCAGAATTCCGAGGGACGCTGCGTGTACATCACTCCCATGGAAGCCCTGGCAGAGCAGGTAGGTCCAGCATCCTGGGAATACCTGGAGCCCTCTGCTCATTTAGATTTCCATCCTCACCTCCTGTTTCACTTTCTTCATCCTGTCTTTGCTGTCACATTCCTTGGGATAACTCCAGAGTTACCTGATTAATTGTGTCCTCCCTGAGGGAGCAGAGACACCATCCCACTGCCAACCTGCTCATATTTCTCCAGGAATTTGGTAGGAATCTGAGGGAAACAACAGCATCCTTCCAATTTTTTGGCAGGTTTTCATGGACTGGTACGAGAAGTTCCAGGAGCGCCTCAATAAGAAGGTGGTTCTGCTGACGGGGGAGACCAGCACCGACCTAAAGCTGCTGGGAAAAGGAAACATCATCATCAGCACCCCGGAGAAGTGGGACATCCTGTCCCGTCGCTGGAAGCAGAGGAAGAATGTCCAGAATGTGAATCTCTTCATCGTGGATGAAGTTCACCTGATTGGGGGGGAAAATGGGGTGAGCTGGGGAGGGTACGAGGGTGAAGCTGCTTTGGTTGATGATTCTCACCATCTTGCTCTTGGTATAGAGCTGCTGTGGGGTGGGCTGATGCTGTATCCAGTCTGGATCAGCTTTCCCTGCTGGGAATGGGGTGGATTGATGCTGTATCCAGTCTCAGATCAGATTTTCCTGCTGGAATTCCCCTGTGGGCTGGCATAGGGAGGCCATATCCCTTCAGAAGCTCAGGAGGGGTATCCAGGGGTAGCCCAGCTGGGAGCTCTTCATGTCCCCCTTTCCTGCTCCAAGCACCACTGTCCCCCATCCAGAGCTCTTGTGTCCCCCATTCCCGCTCTGCTCCAAGGTGTGTTTTCCCACAGCCTGTGCTGGAGGTGATCTGCTCCCGGATGCGCTACATCTCCTCGCAGATCGAGCGTCCCATCCGCATTGTGGCCCTCAGCTCGTCCCTGTCCAACGCCAAGGATGTGGCCCACTGGCTGGGCTGCAGTGCCACTTCCACCTTCAACTTCCACCCCAATGTGCGCCCTGTGCCGCTGGAGCTGCACATCCAGGTGGGGTTGGGAATGGCACCCCTGTTCCACCTACCCCCAGAGGATGATGGACATAGCACTATGATCCCTTGGGACTGTGGTTAATTTTTGTTGTTAGCTCTTATCTCATTGATTCTTGTTAATAATCCCTTGGGGTGGATTAGAGTGTAACGACACTGAATGATTGGGGGTTATAATGTATATATTTTAGATATAAAAAAAAAAAATTATAGTATTTTATATGTATTTTAGAACAATTTGCTTGCAATGGAGAGATGGAGCCATTTTGGTTATTCGCTATAGAAATATAGCCATGTAAAGGCATAAAAGTACAAAAATAACAAGTTTATAATGATACAATATAGTAATGTATTAGATACAAAATAGTCTATATTATGTATTTTTTATTATAATGATTAAGATATATAATTATATACTATGTATTATATATAATATATAATATTTTACATATATCTTTATAATACAATATTTTATATTATGTAATATTATATATTACATTATTATATAGTCTTGCAGTTATTACATTCTTTGCTCTGACTCACAATCCTTGTTCTCAAACCTAAGACATCTCCTAATCCATATTAATTAATCACCGGTATAGGTAATTAAGGAAGAATTAACTGGCATAAGGCTTTTAATCACGGATTTAGGGATCAATCATTGCTGTGCTAAAATTAAAAGTTTTCCAACATCTTGCCCCACTGCTTCATTATAAAAATGTATTATATATTAATATAATAATATAGTATATCAATATGTTCTATATTGTTAATATGTATTAGTATATAATTATAATATCTGTATTTTTGAAGAAAATGTAACCAGTCTGGTGACTGTCCCCGGCAGGGCTTCAACATCAGCCACACACAGACTCGGCTGCTGTCCATGGCCAAGCCTGTGTACCACGCGGTCATGAAGCACTCACCCAAGAAGCCCGTCATTGTCTTTGTGCCATCCCGCAAGCAGACCCGGCTCACAGCCATCAACATCCTCACCACGTGTGCCTCTGATGTGCAGCGCCACAGGTGGGCATGGGGCTGCGGGGGCACCAGCACGAGGGGTGTCACAGACATTCTCACACCCCGGGGAGGGGCTGAGGGGGCAGGAGGGGCTCAGCCTGGACAGAAGGAGGCTCAGAGGGGACCTTTTCCCTCTCTGCAACTCCCTGACAGGACAGGGGAGAGATGGGGGGTCAGGCTCTGCTCCCAGGGAACAGGGACAGGAGGAGAGGGAACGGCCTCAGGCTGTACCAGGGGAGGTTAGGGTTGGATATTGGGAAAATTCCTCCATAGAAAGGGTTGTCCAGCTGGCACAGGCGTGGAGTCCCCATCTCTGGCAGGATTTAACATCCCTATGGATGTGACACTTGGGGACACGTGTTAGTGGTGACCTTGGCAGTGCTGGGCAACAGGTAGATTTGATGACCTTAGAGGTCTTTTCCAACCTAAACCATTCCATGATTCCATTATAAACATCCTGCCAGTTTGGTCAGACTCTACCACTGGAGTACAAGTGCCAGGACAAGAGGAAATGGCCTCAAGCTGTGCCAGGGAACATTCAGGTTGGATACTGGGTATATTCCTTTATGGAAAGGGTTTTCCAGCCCTGGCACAGGGGTGGAGTCCCCCTCCCTGGAGGCACTTGGGGACATGGGTTAGTGGTGGCCTTGGCATTGCTGGGGAAACACTTGGACTCAATTATCTTAGCGCGTTTTTCCAACCCAAGCCATTCCATAATTCCTGGGCAGGTTCCTGCACTGTGCAGAGAAGGATCTGGTACCATACCTGGACAAGCTGAACGACAACACCCTGAAGGAGACACTGGTGAACGGGGTCGGGTACCTGCACGAGGGGCTCACGGCCATGGAGCGGCGCGTGGTGGAGCAGCTCTTCAGCTCTGGTGAGTAGTGGGATGGGCTCAGCACTGCAACCCTTTTCCCTGGAACTCAGCAGTGCCTACGGTCCTGGGACTGCTTGTTCAAGGTTTGTGGCACTTCTAATGGAGACCTTGGAGCCCCTTCCAGTGCCTGAAGGGGCTCCAGAAGAGCTGAAGAGGGACTTGGGAAAAGGGTCTGGAGGGACAGGACAAGGGAGAATGGCTTCAAATGGCCAGAGGGCAGGGTTAGATGGGATATTGGGAAGGAATTCTTGGCTGTGATGGTGGTGAGCAGCTGGGATGGGATTCCCAGAGTGGCTGTGGCTGCCCCATCCCTGAAAGGCCAGGTTGGATGGGATAGCAGCCTGGGATAGTGGAAGGTGTCCTTGGTCATGGCAAGGGGTGCGACTGGATGGGCTTTAAGATCTCTTCCAACCCAAATTACTCCATGATTCTCTGCCTCTCACATCCAAAAAATCTGCCACCTTAAGCATCACCCCCCACCTCTCCTGCACCTCTCTGTATTCCCAGACCGCTCTGGAGAGCGCAAAACCCCCTAGAGTGCTCTCCCCCCTAATTCCAGTGCCTGGAAAGGTGCTGAGCACCCTCCTTGTGCACCTCCCAGGTGCTGTGCAGGTGATGGTGGCCTCCCGCAGCCTGTGCTGGGGTATGAACATCGCGGCCCACCTGGTGATCATCATGGACACCCAGTACTACAATGGCAAGATCCACGCGTGAGTGGAGCCCCGAATGCCACAGGGCCTTGTTCCTGCCCAGGGTGTTCCCTGGGAGCTCCCCATGGAGTGCCATTCACCCTCTCTCCCTGCCCAGGTATGTGGATTACCCCATCTATGACGTGCTGCAGATGGTGGGCCATGCCAACCGCCCACTGCAGGATGACGAGGGTCGTTGTGTCATCATGTGCCAGGGATCTAAGAAGGTGGGTGAGGACTGGGGCATTTTCCTGGTTTTCAAATATCTGCCTGGGGTGTGGATATTTCTTTCCCAGCTGATGAATAACCCTCACTCAGAGCCATGGAGATGCTCCCAAAGCACTGCAACCTGCGAGTCGCTCTGCAGTTTTGGAGGTTTGTTTACCCCTTCGCTCTTGCCCTGGCTGTAGGATTTCTTCAAGAAGTTCCTGTACGAGCCCTTGCCGGTGGAGTCCCACCTGGATCACTGCATGCATGACCACTTCAATGCTGAGATCGTCACCAAGACCATCGAGAACAAGCAGGACGCGGTAGATTATCTCACCTGGACCTTCCTGTACCGCAGGATGACCCAGAACCCTAACTACTACAACCTGCAAGGTGGGCACAGGGATCTGAGGTTATCAGGGACCCTCTGCCCGGGGGCACTGCAGCCTTTTTGTCCATCCTGGGAAGTGTCTGAGCTCTGCTCTACCCACAGGTGTGTCCCACAGGCACCTCTCAGATCACCTTTCTGAGCTGGTGGAGCAGACCCTGAGTGACCTCGAGCAATCCAAGTGCATCAGCATTGAGGATGAGATGGATGTGGCTCCTCTGAACCTGGGCATGATCGCTGCCTACTACTACATCAACTACACCACCATAGGTGAGGGCTCCCAGGGAACAGGTACTACACCTTCTCTCTGTCCCTGACCCATGGCGCTGCTGGTGCCGCTGGTGATGGAGAAGATGCTGTGGATGTGTAAAACTCCATCCTTTAGCATGTTTTCTCCAAAAAAAATCAGTGTTTTCATGCTCTCTCCACCCCTTCCTTCCCCAGAGCTCTTCAGCATGTCCCTCAACGCCAAGACCAAGGTGAGAGGGCTCATTGAGATAATCTCCAATGCTGCTGAGTACGAGAACATCCCCATCCGGCACCACGAGGACAACCTGCTGCGCCAGGTGAGGCTCAGGGTGGAAATTTCTTCATGGAAAGAGTGATTAGACATTGGAAGGGCTGCTCAAGGACGTGGTGGAGTCCCCATCCCTGAAGGTGTTTAAGGAAAGACTGGAAGTGGCACTTAGTGGTCTGGTCTAGTTGGGATGGTGGTGTTGGGTCATAGGTTGGACTCAGTGATCTCAGAGCTTTATTCCAACCTAATTAATTGTGTCATCTCAGAGCTTTTTTCCAACCTGATTAATTCCGTGATTCCAAAATGTCATTCCCTACATCATCCCGGACATTGAGCTGTCCACATTTTCAGCATTAAGCACTGATGGGTTGATCATTTCTCTCCACAGCTGTCCCAGAAGGTCCCCCACAAGTTGACCAACCCCAAATTCAACGATCCCCATGTCAAGACCAACCTCCTGCTCCAGGCCCACCTGTCCCGGATGCAGCTGAGCGCAGAGCTGCAGTCAGACACCGAGGAGATCCTCAGCAAGGTGGGGCTGGGGGACCTGCTCTTGTGTGGTGGTTTGGCCCTGTCTGGACACCAGGCACCCCCCAAAGCCACTCTGTCACTGCCCTTCTCTATGGACAAGGGAGAGAAAATACAGGGAGAGGTTCATGAGTGGAGAGAAGGGTTGGGAGAGATCCCTCATGGATCACCATCACAAGCAAAATAGACTCGAACTGGGGATATGAATTGAATTTATTACCAACAGAATCAGAGCAGGAGGATGAGAAGTAAAATAAGGCTTCAAAAAAGACCTTCCCCCCACCCCTCCCTCTTCCCAGCTATACCTCCTCCCTCCAGAGACAGCAATGGGGGTCACAGTCAGCTCATCCCAGGCTGTTCCTGCTGCTGCTTGGGGAGAGGGGTCGGAGTCCTTCCCCTGCCCTAGGGTGGGGTCCCTTCCACAGCAGACACTTCTCCAGGAGCTTCTCTAATGGGAATCCATGCCATGGGCGGCAGTTCTCCAGGAAATGCTGCAGTGTGGGTCACTCCTCCATGGGGTCAGTCCTTCAGGATCTGCTCCAGGTCCCTTCCATGGGGTCAGTCCTTCAGGAACTGCTGCAATGTGGGGCACCCTTCCATGGCTTCCCACTGCCAGAGGGCAGGGATAGGTGGGATACTGGGAAGGGATTCTTCTCTGTGAGGGTGGGGAGGGGCTGGGATGGAATTCCCAGAAAAGCTGTGGCTGCCCCATCCCTCAAAGTGCCCAAGGCCAGGCTGGAGCAACCTGGGCTAGTGGGAGGTGTCCCTGCCCATGGCAGGGGATGGAATGGGATAATCCTGGATGTCCCTTCCAACCCAAACCATTCTGGGCTTCCATGATGAGGCCGGATCGAGGCTCTGCTGTGCAATCCTTGCCCTGGCTTGGGGAATTTGGGATGGTTCCCATCCCAGTGGTGTCCCTATGTGGACAGCCCTGGGCTTGCCTGAAGTGCTAAACCTCAAATTAGTGCTTTCCACTCCTCAGCTTGGCTCAAGGGAATTGCAGCAGGATCCTGGGAAAAGCCTCAATAATTAATTTGTGCAATGGGCATCATTAGGGCAGAGAACCAGACACTGGAGCAGCAAAGAACGTTCCTGTCCCATCCAGGGCCCCCAGCAGAAGAAGGTCATGGAGCTGCTGGAGTGTCCAGAGGAGGCCAAGGAGATGCTCCAGGGCTGGAGCCCCTCTGGATCCAGGCTGGGAGAGCTGGGGAGGTTCACCTGGAGACAGGAATGATCCAGGGAGACCTGAGAGCCCCTTCCAGTGCCTAAAGGGGCTCCAGGAGAGCTGGAGAGGGACTGGGGACAAGGGATGGAGAGACAGGACAAGGGGAATGGCTTCCCACTGCCAGAGGGCAGGGATGGATGGGACATGGGGAAGCAATTCTTGTGAGGGTGGTGATGCCCTGGCACAGGTTGCCCAGAGAAGCTGTGGGTGCCCCATCCCTGGAAGTGTCCAAGGCCAGGTTGGACGGGGCTTGGAGCAACCTCGGCTGGTGGAAGGTGTCCCTGCCCATGGCAGGGGGTGGAACTGGATGACCTTGATAAACCATTCTGTGACTTGTAGGGATGAATTTTGTTGTCCTGTCAGTACCAATCCCCCAGGCAAAAGGCTGGGCTGGAGCAGGAGGGAGAGGCAGAGATCCAAGGGCAGCTCCAGAGAGCCCCAGCAGTCACACACAGTGCAGGAAGCAGCAGCAGAAGGCAGAAGACACCTCTCCTGGCTGGAAAACCTTCCTCAGCCAGCAGCTACCAGCAAAGTAGCACTGTTTCAGCAGCACCAGGCACCCTCCACATCCAAGTATTCCCTGGAAAGGGTGAAAGATTTATTTATCTTTCAGTTAGTGGAACCCTGAGTGCTGGGCTGCCCACACCCATCCTCCCCATGCAGCTCCCAGGGAACCACAAACTCCTTTGATCCTCCTGTAACCCTGAAGCACAAGGTGACCCACTTTCCTCACCACTGTTGACTACTGAGATAGGAGAGACTCTGGAAGTGCTTCTGCAGGGATGATTTCCCTTCTCCGAGATGGATGCTGTTCAGCTCAACAGCTGGAATTGGAAAGCCAGACTCATCCAGTCAAAGGGTAACCAGGCCACCACTGTGTCTTCATCCCATGGCACCAGCTCTGCTCCCATGCCATGCTCTCCAGTGCTTCCCTTGGATGAACACACAATACAGGGACCTAAAGGACAAGTGATCAGCAGAAATTCCTCCAGTCTCTAATCTAAATCCACCCTCCTTCAGTTTGAAGCCATTTCCCCTTATCCTATCACTACACACCCTTTCTGTTTACTGCTTCTGGTCCTCTGAAATTGTGACTGTAACTTCTAAGAACTGTTCATTTTTTCTGGTGTCTCAATAATATTCATCCCTTCATCTCCAGTCCAGGCCCATGTCAATCTTTTCCAAAATCAAATGTTCTCACACTACAGAAAGTCATACAGAGTACACAAAGTGTGGCTTATCAAAGAATCAGGGGATGGTTTGGGTTGGAAGGGACTTTAAAACCCATCCAGTCCCACCCCCTGCCATGGGCAGGGACACCTTTCACCAGCCCAGGGTGCTCCAAGCCCCGTCCAGCCCGGCCTTGGACACTCCCAGGGATGGGGCAGCCACAGCTTCTCTGGGCCTGCCTTGAAGCTGCTTTAAAAACACATTCCTGGTGAGGCATTTGGTGAGAAGAAACCTGTAGTCACAAAACCACATATGAATAGGCAATTTCTAGTGAGTAAGACAGGAGACAAATTATAAATACTAAACATTTATTACTTTTCTCATAGGAAGATTGCAAGATTCAATGTCAAACAACAGGACAAGGGCTTTCATTACTGTTGGAATTTTGTTTTGCTTCTTTTAAGGGGAAAGAAGAAACTGGTGTAAAGATACTACCAGAAGCAGTGCACATTAACTTCTTTCTTAATTTCACCATCCCAGTGCTGAACTGCCAAGCTAAGCCTTTCCCAGTTAAATAACATCTACTTTCCAACTTATTGTACACCATTGAACAAAATCAGGGCTCCCCTTCTCCTTTAGCCTTCCCCTGAAAGAACGCCCAGCACGGTGACAGCCTTGTACAGCAGTGAAGCCTGGAGAAGCCAACATGGTGACACTTGGATCAAAATTAGACCTGAACAGAATGAAAATGAACCAAATTGCACCTTCCTGATCAGCCATGCACAGTGCAGATCCCCAGTGATGCAGCTCTCCAGCATTGCTTTTCCACCCTCCTGTCACAAATACTTGTTACACATCCACAAAAAGACAAAAGAGGAAAATCAAAGAACCCAAGAACACTCTCAGTTTTAAACTAAGGAAGGCAAGCTTTAGACAGGAATTACTGACACCTTGTGAAAGTCCATCATTAGATATCTGGGAATGGGAGGCAAGTTTTGCCTCATAACAATTGCTCACAAAAAGTATTCCTTAGAATCACTCAAGGCCACGAGGACAGTTCCCAGCACCATCACATGGACACTGACTGGGGCTGGCACATGCAAAGTCCATCATTTCTGGATCCTGGCCCAATCCAAGGCGGTCACTGGGGCTCCTGGGCTCCCCTCTCTCCAGCCACACCCTCAGAAGTCGATGTTTGCCAGACCTGTGCGAAGAAAAAGAGGAGGTGGGGGGGAAAAATAAGTGTTTATTCTTATCCCACCACTATCAGGATACTCAGGCACAGGAAGAAGGATGATTTGAGAACTCCTTAATTTTCTAAACTTAAATGTAAAGGATTTTCTGGGAGAAAATCAGGCAACAGATTCATCTGTACATTTTTAACCCTTTTTTTAATTGTGATGAAGCAATTAGTTTGAATAAGCCAATCTGCAGGAGTACTGGAGTTATTCATGGCAGAAGGAACAAAACACAGAATGTTCATGAATCTCAGAGTCTGCCCATGAAATTAAAACGAGAAATCTGGTGAAAGTATCCTTAATGAGGGCAGTAAATCCACATGAAATTAAAACCCCTGCTTTAGATTAAGACATATCCATGCCATGTCCAAATGTCCACTGGACATTTGATTATCTCCTTTGAGATTTGTCTCTTTTAACTTCTAAGATACCCTGCACCATTCAACCTCAGCACCCAAAACTGTCCTAAGCCTTTCTCTAATTACAGCAAAGAATAATGCTGAGATCCCAAAATAGTGGTTACTATCAACTTTTTGCCCTCAGCTCCTCTAGAAATACATCGTGTATTACAGTCATCACTTTCTAGCCCCAAAAAATCAAATGGCACAAGGAAAGGGAAATGAAGAAGGGGAGGAAATTATATAAACTGGTAGGCAGAAGTTTTCTGGAAAGACTGAAGTCCCTGAAATTGCAGAGAGAAATCAAGATAAATTGTGCCTACAACAGAGTTGTCTTTAATTTGGACAAATACAAGCTGTAGCCATCCATCATTCACCCAAACCACAGTTCTGATTTTATTATTTCTTAAGCAGTAGCAGTGTAGAAATGCTACAGAAAGCATACATCAAGTCTCTCCATTTAAAAAAACAAAACAGTGTAGGAGAGACAGAATTTTAAGAACAAAAGGAACATTCGGAAGAGTTAATTTCAGAGGGAATTTGTTCCCCTGGGAGAAAGTGGCGTGGAAAACTCCAGTGTCAGATGGCTGTAAATGGGGACAGTGCAGAAGAAGCCTGGGATAAGAAATACAAATTTATTTTTGTGTTGTCAGGACACTGTGATTTCATATACCGTGTGTCCATATGGCACTTCCCATGCATAGGATTTGTAAACCTTTCAATTAGCACTGATAGGATAAAACAGGCAGTTATTTAAAGTAACCCATACGGCATCTTTTGGGGGAAAAATTCCAACTCTCCTGTACTGGACGGGCTTCAAACATGGATGGCCAAAAACCCTCCAAGGGCTGTGGAGAAACAATCACCAGCTGTGAGGTGCTCCCAGCCCCAAGGCCAGAGCAGCAGGGTGTCTACATCCTGCACCTGGTGTAACATCCCAATCCCAGTCTTTCCACAGAAGATTTCCATGGGAGGGAAGGTCTTGGAGAACATTACCCAGGTTGCTGCTGTCCTTTGAAGCCCAGCAGATGCAGTAGTGCTGCATTAATTGTTCAAACAGTTCCTTTTCATCCAGGAATTCAAGTGCTTCTATTCTGTAGGAATAAAATAAAAACGGGGATTTAAGTTGGAGTCTCAGAGTCTTTGATAAACTCTTCACTGCACAGGAGTGAAAATTCTGCCAATAAGGCAGCCACCTTTCCAGTGAAGCAATACAGGTGTTTGTCCATGATGCCACCCTTGCTGTCCATTTGTGAAATAAGTGACCTACAGGATATTCTCAACTTCTCATCCCTGGAATTTCTCAGTGCAGGAGTAATCTGTGTAACCTCTCAAGAATACCAGTGTTTGTCTTCCAATCCCTTTTCCTGCAGGTACCTGGTCTTGCTGGGTCTAAGCAGCCACAGCAGTGCAGCCTAATGGCAGGAGATTTATCCTGACCAAGGGATGGCTGGGCACAGCTGAAGACAGTATTTTCTCCAGAGGATCACAAGCCCGTCTCATGTCTCAGAAAAGTGATGGGTGCACCAGTGCAGCTCCCAACAGCTCTCCCACATCAGCCCATGATGAAATACCAACTAAATGGTACAAATAGAAGGCACGAGAATCTGGTTTTCCTAAAACAGTTCCCACCTAGGATTTCTAAAGAAGATCTTTGAATGTCTTCCCCCAAAGGGAAGAATTTTTCCCAAGATGTGCCTGCTTTACAAAGCTTAACCTGGCCCATTCCCATCTCCCTCCAGACTACTTGAATATCAGTGTTTATTTTCCATGCTAAATATTTGGAAGAGCTGCTACTGAAGATCAAAAGAGGCTGAGGCGCAAAAGTTCCTAAATACACTCCCAGATGTGAAGTGCTGTGGAAGAACACTTTTGTAAAGACTTTTATAAATAAAAAGCATTATTTGCCTCATTAATACTGAAGGACAGAGTTTACATAACCTATTTCCTGGCATTTGGAACAAGTGGAAGGAGCTGAGCAGATCTAAGGTAGTCAAAAAGGCTGCACAGAAAGCACAGGCTCTGTGTCTCCACCAGTGCCATATGGCACCACCACACACCACTGTTCCTTTTTAAACCACCTCTGATTTCCACCCTCACCTGTTCAGTTCCAGGCTTTGAGAAACCCCTGTATGGGAATATTTGGGCCAAGGTAACTTGTTCAGCTAATTCAAACTATAGTTAATGAGTCACAGTAATTCATGTTTCATGTTATATCCCTAAGAAGTTACTCCTTCAAAAGTTTCCCATCTTTCAGTATTTCTTCAATGCAAAAAAATTAACAAAATCCATGCAGATTAGGGACTGCTAAACAGCCTTCAGTTACCCCCTCTGTGCTCTAAGCCCTGCAGACCCAGCAGTTTCCCTCACGAAGATGATTTCAATGTGGTGGGCTTTAACCCCAGCCAAAATGTCCACAAGGAACATCTTAACTCCACACAGCATTTCTGTGGCATCTTTTATCTGCAAGTTTCTGCCATGAGATGCTTTATATTGCACCCAAATAAAACAGCAGCATGGCCAGTCTGCTCCTGGCAGCACAAACCCTCTGGACCATTCATGTTGCTCGAGGCATTATCCTCAAGGCTCTGCAGAGCTTCATACTCAGACGTGGCCAGCATGTGCCTGCAGCCTCCTCTGTTAGACCAGGGAACGCCATGCTACACATTGATGTGAACAACCTTGGAAATGGCAGCTGAAGATGACTTTTGTTTCCAAAATTAATACCTTCTGACATCAGCCTGTGGCAAAAAGCTGTACACCTTCATCATATCAATGGCACGTGCAGTTTCCCAGCCACTCAACAGCAGTCGTTCCCTCTGTAAAACAAAGGGGCAGCACAGCTTTGAGGACTCCAGGACAAACACCACCAGAGGGCAGTTTCTCCCCCTAAGGATGTTACAGGGCAGCTGCTTGACCTGTTCTCTGAAGAGCTCAAGATTTTTTCCAAGCATGTGCTGCTGATCCCTACACAGAGAGGGCAGTGGGACAGGCAGGGCTGGGCTCTGATCTACTGCAGCTTTTGGATAACTACTGATATTCAGTGCTATCAAAGACAAGGCTCCAGGGTGACCCAATTGTGCCCTTCCAGTACTTGAAGGAGCCAACAAGAAAGATGGAGAGACACTATTTACAAGGGCCTGGACAGGGGGGAATGGCTTCAAACTGACAAGGCATAGGTTTAGATTGGGTATTAGGAGGAAATTCTTTGTTGTGAGGGTGGGCAGGCCCTGGCACAGGGTGCCCAGGGAAGCTGTGGCTGCCCCATCCCTGGAAGTGCCCAAGGCCAGGTTGGACAGGGCTTGGAGCACCCTGGGCTGGTGGAAGGTGTCCCTGCCCATGGCAGGGGATGAGATTTCCGGTCCTTTCCAACGCAAACCACTCTGGGATTCAATGTGATCTGCCCTGGGTTGGCAGTGAGAGGCACTGGGGTGGGGTCTCTGAGGAGCTGGAGCAATGAAACGTGGTTTCCCCTTGGTGTGCCCCCAGAGCTGTGCCCGGAGTGCCGGGAAGGGCTCCTGTGCCAGCAGCAGCGGGACCTGCGCGAGTACACCCAGGCCACGGTGTACGTGCACAAGGTGGTGGACAACAAAAAGGTAGGCACAGGCTCGCCCTGCCCCCTGCCCAGCCTGGCTCCAGGTGCCCAGGGGTGCCTGAGGGGGCTCTCACAGCCCCCCAGGGCTGGGCCCGGTTGGTGGGGTCCCTGCTGGTCCCTGGTGGTGGGGAGGACAGAAATGCCCTGGCTCTGTGGCTCCGGCAGCTTCGGCAAAACCAGCAAGTGGGAACGTTCTGGCTCTGAAAACTTGGTCTCCTCGAGGCTTCCTTTTGCCAAACCAAATCCTTTGTGTTTTCAGGGATGCTCCCAGCTGTTTTTCTGTCTCTGCTGTGTTCCCAGGCTCTACCTGCTCTCCTCCCCCTCCAATATTTGTCATTTCCTTTCTTCTTACTCAAGTGACATTTATTCCTGGATAAGCTCTTCCCCTCCATGCTGGTGAGACACTGAATTCTGAGCTGGTTTTCAGGATCCCCTGAAGCTGTAAATTATGTTTTCACTCATCTGAAGTGTCAGGATCAGCTCTAGAATTGGTTTTCCAGGTACCCAATCTGGTTCTGGTGGAATTTAGGGCTCTTAAGGAGGGAGCCAAGGCTGGTAGGCACGCAGGTGAAGATGCTCCCTGCACTTTTGCAGGGTGGGGGTGGCGTTTTTTTGGCCTTTTCATGGATTTCCACCTCCCTGCCAATCCAAAGGAGGCGCTGGAGCCCAGAGAACCACAGGGAGCCTGAGGCTGGATGGGCTCCTGCCTGGTTTGTGAGACGTGGAGCAGCAGCACGTCTGGAGCCCTCAGCCTGAATCCTGAGGCTGGATCCGCCTTGGCTCCAGCACGGGAGAGGGTTGGGGGTTGTGTTTTTCTGGCACTGGCCAGGACTGTGCTCACACGTGGGGCTGGCAAAAAAACAGGGAGCTATTCTTTGTGGAGCAGCTGGAGCTGGAGAGAGGGGGCGAGAGTGCCCATGAGATCCCTCAGTAACAGGGCAGGGATGGGAAGCGGCAGGAATGCCAGCCAGGATCACTGGGAGCCACTGTGTCCTTCCTGCTGGGCTTTGCAAAATCAGGGAGTGTTTCCCACCCCCTCACCCGTTCTCTTCACCCTGGTACCTCCTTGGAGTGGATGGTGCTGTGAGAGAGAAGCCCCATCCAGATAAAATCATTGCAGGGTAGCACTGCTGGAATTCAGAGCACTCTGGGAGGTGTTTGGGAGCTGTGATTGCATCATTAATTGTAAATATATTCATGGGAAAGTGATCTCTGTCATCCTGGGCTCCTGCAAACCCCAGCTCCAGCCACAGTACAGATGGGAATTCACATCCAGACAAACCCGTGTCTCCTGGAGTCACTTTCACAAGCCTTATCGTCCCTTTTATTTATGTATTTGTGTAAATTATTTAGATTTCTTTTCCTTACACCCTCCAGCCCCATAAAGAATGGTTCTGAGTGCCCCTGCAGGGGTGGATAAGTGTCTTAATTTACAGATAATATTCCCTTCTCCATGGTGAGGCTTTTGTAATACACTTGGCTCAACCAGCTAATGGGAAAGGAATCAGTGCAGGCCCCGGGAGACTTTCCCTGTGCCTGGAGAGGAGAGCAGGAAGCACCTGCACCTCCACAGAGGGGGATTCCTGAGCCCAATCCCCCCGAGGTCCCACATAGCTGGGGAGGGTGGAGGAGCCTTTGCAGAGCTCCTGGAGCAGCTCCCGGGGTTATTCCCGGGCTCTGCAGGCAGAGGTGGCACCCGGAGGTGCCCAGGAGCTGATCCCAGGGTGTGCCAGTCCAGGTGGTGCCCTTGGTCACGGAGAATGGTTTTTGTGACTTCAGGTAATGAAGGACGCGGCTCCGGAGCTGAACGTGAGCAGCTCGGAGGCTGAAGAGGAAAGGGAGGAAAACAAGCCAGAGGGGGAGCAAGATCCTGATTTTAACCAGGTAGAGATGGAAAATCCCAGCAGGTTCCATGAGTTTTGCATCATCCTCCTTGAGTCAGTGTGATGGGATCACCTCCCTCCTCCTCCATGTCCAACTGGTGGGGGAAAAGTGTCTCAAATTGTCATTTGAATGGTCAAACCACACCAGTGTTGGTTTCTGGAGAGATTACACATGGATAGGGAATCATCTGCATGTGGAAATGTGTCCCACGCTGGCATTAGGACCAGGGACTGAGGTTTGGAAGCAAATCCTTTGGTCTTCTCCATACTTGCACGCTTCAGTTGGCTTTCCAAGGGGTTTTCCATCGCTTCCCGGCTTCCCTCGCATGACCCACCCACCCCAAACACCCTGTGGGATATGGGGAAGTTGGGTTTATTCCCAAATAACTTGGTCTCCTCGGGTTTTGCCTCCTCTCCAGGCCAATGGGGGTGCAAAGCGTCAGAAGCTCTCTCAGCAGAGCTACATCACCTACCAAAAACAGGGAATCCGGAGGAGCACCCGGCACCGGAAGGTCCGAGGGGAGAAGGCACTGCTGGTGTCAGCCAACCAGACCCTGAAGGAGCTGAAAATACAGGTGAGGGGGCAGGTCCTGCCGGGAATGAGCAGGAAAACATAAAATTAGGGGAGTGGGATGGAGGGGAAGGGTCTGAAAATCCCACATGTAGTCAGGCTGGAGTGGGAATTGGGGTGCATTGTGTTGGGCTGGGAATTGGGATGTGTTGTGCTGGGGTGGGAATTAGGGGGGGTTGTATTGGGGTGGATTATTTTGGGGTGGGAATTGGGTTAGAATTGGAGTGGGAATTGGGAAGGGGTTGTGTTGGAGTGGGATTTGGGGAGGGGTTGTATTGAGGTGGGAATTGGGGTGGGTTGTGTTGTAGTGGGAGTTGGGGTGATGTTGTTGGGGTGGGTTATTTTGGGATGTGAATTGGGGTGGGTGGTTTTGGGGTGAGAATTGGAGTAGTTGTGTTGGGGTGGGGGTTGTGTTGGGGTGGGGGTTGTGTTGGGGTGGGAC
>JAWWEE010016739.1:0-36477 GCA_035221455.1 Xenops minutus | reverse complement strand
CCAGCCACCCACCCACCCACCCATCCATCCATCCATCCATCCATCCACCCATCCATCTCTTCCTGGTTTTGTATCTTTTTTCTGCTTACACAAATGTTTTCTCCTTTGTGGATGTGTGATGTTGCCTCTCACACCTGCACTGAGCAAATCTGTGATGCAGCCACAGCATCTCCTCACTCTCCCCATCATCCAGGGCTGGGCTGGGTCCAACCCTGCACACAGGGAGCTCTTACCTGGGACTTTGTGCAGGACTGAGCCCCAGCCTGAAGAGTTTTGGGGTCTCTAGTGAGATTTCCACTCCTGACAAGCACAGAAATTGTGCCAGCAAGGATTGCAGGCATCTCACAGGTCTGCTGAGCACCATCTCTTCTTCTTGGGATCTGTGAACATGATGAACAGAACATACTGGAAGGAAAATAGGGTAAATCATGACAGAACATAGGACTTTCATCTTCATTTAAAGTTTCCACTGTTTAGAATGAAATTATCTTCCTTTTCTTTTCCTCTTTCCTGTTGTCTAGGAATAAAGCAGCAGCAGATGGAAAGTCCACCATGGTTTTGTGGGTGTTCAGCATAGAAGATGTTGTGAGAGCACATGTGCACAGGCTTCCTTGTCCATGTTAAGCACAGGATGAAGACAGCCCTTTCCTGCACATCCTGGAGCACCAGCACCTCTCCTTCCACGGAGGTATCCTTGGCAGCAGAGTTTTCCCATGGATTTGGGGTTACACACATGCTCTGAGCATCCAGTGGTCAGGAATGAACATTGCCAGAGGCTGGAAAACAGGTGAGGAAGTTTTTTATCATTCCTCTCCCATCTTTCAAAGCAGGTACATTTTCTGTCTGCAAAGCAAAAGCTGAAATAGAAGATTCAGATTTATTTGGGAAATAAAAGTTTATCCATATATTCATTCGTTTTTTTCCCCTTTCCCTTCCTACAGCCTATTTATCTAATCCATTTATATCTATTCATCTATCTGCCTCCTGTTTATCTGGAATATCTTTCAGGATAAATATCTGCCTGCTCCTTTCTGCATTATCCCTCTTGCCCCTCTGTCTTACCATCAATCTAACAACAAAATCTCTCCCTTTCTCATCTTCTTTGAATAAATTTTGGCTTTTGGACTGTTTATCTTTCTTCCTTTACCTGCTGCAGGCTGCAGCTTTTCCTAACTATGGCCACCACGCCTCTTGAACAGAATACCAGGAGAAAACCTGTTATTAGTGATGGATTTGCTCAACTGTGCACTTGGGGATGTGATGTTGAGCTGGGGCACATCCCTTGCCCTGGGGGAACGCTGCAATAAGGTGTGTGAAGCGCTCAGGAAATGCCACTGGGTCTTCATGGGCTCGGGGGCAGAATAAACCCTTATCTCCAAGCTCTCCCTGTGGTTGCAAACATCAGGTTGGGTTCTTTTCAAGCCGTGTCCACTCTCCACCTCTGGCTCTTGCCAGGGTGACTCAGAGCCATCTCGGCATTCCTGGCAGGTACAGCTTCCCACCAGCTCTCAGCAGCACTGACCGAGTCAAATGCTGATTTATAAATGAGCAGCTCAGCGCTGCTTGTGCATCTTCAGGCTGTGGGGATTGGTGGGCAGGCACTTCAATTAGTTTTTCCACGCCACATCCTGGGGTGCCCTTGATTAATTTTGTTCTCAGCGCATCTCAGTGTTGTGCTGAGGTCTCAGCCCCGCTGTCCTGCTGGTGTTTAACCTTCCTAATTCCAGCATGATCAGGGTCCAGCAGGGTGTTGTCACCCCTGCTATCCCAGCTCAGTGTTTCCTCCTTTTGGGAAGGGGAATCAACCCATTCCAAGCCCCAGGTGTTTTCTTTGGACACAGACACCCTTTCCACCTTTATTTAAACATGGTTCTCCAAAATACCTGCTTTGCTCCTCATGCCAGGTAAAGAGGGTTCAAGTGACTCAGGCAAGAGTCACATCTCCAAAAGTCACAGGTCAAGAGGCACTAATTTGTGTGCTTTAATACACTAATTATTGGATTAAATTAGCAACAAGCCACCTAGAACAGAAGACAGCCCTTTCTCCTGTCACAGGTTTGGTGATGGAGCAGCTCTTGGGTACAGTGCTGGTACCGTGCCTGTCCTGTGAAAGATGCTTGGCACTGAAGGCAATTATTGGAGCCTTTTGGGAGGCAGAAAACAAAAAAAGGCCTTCCCCTTTACTTGATCAGTGTGAGGTGAGAGCAAATGGACCCTCCAGGAGGTGTCTTGGGGTTCTCATGATACAGATCCTGTGCTGGGACTGTAAAGGGGAGCAGTTTCAGGGGGGACGGGCTTTGGAGAGGGTTTCTGTCTGGAGATTTCCCCTTCTTCCTGTATTTTCAGTCTTGGTGTTTTTTTCTGAAACTCCCCATTGCCTGGATCGTGCTGCTGCCTGAGAGAGAAGCTGGATGTTCCCTGTGGACAAGCATCCATCCCTGGTTTCCATGCATGACCCTGGCACTGTCAGGGCTTGAGAAGAGTGAGATGTTGAGCTGTTTCAGAAATCCTCCCCTTTTTTTATAGTTGTCTCCTTTCCTCTTCATGAATTTCATGGCTAAGTGCTGAAGGTGCTTGTAGAAAATCTTCCCCAAAAGTGGCCACCAGCCATGGAAAACCTGCCCTGGATTATTTTTTGAACACATGGGTCAAGTCCCTCAGGAAGCACATTGGACATGCATATCCCTTTCTCCTTCTTGGCTGCCTCTGCCTCATGGCCATTTCTTACACCGCTGAGCTCCTGTGGGACATCTCCTAGGAAGACAAGGTATAGTTGCTGAAATTATTTCCCAAATGGAAGTTATTAGCATGAGTTTCTCATCAAAAAACAATAACAGGGGATTTAACTTCTTTTTTTTGTGTGTTTGTTTTGATGGAGGCTGGGATGCATAAGAGAGCCGACAACACATATCCAGGAGATAATTAGATTGAAAGAAAACCACCCCTCTGAAGACAATGAGATGATAAAAGAGATCAAGGTCCTTGGGAAAGCTTAATCCTTCCCTTTTTTTTTTCCCATTACTTCTCAGGTTATTTCACTTTGCTATTAAGAAATTTGATTTCCTGATGAGCAGGGGAGGAAGCTTCCAGGCTTGGGAAAAAAATAGTTGGGTTGCATGAGGACAAGCTATTAACGATTCAGCAGTTGTAGGAACCCTGGAGGTAGAGAGTCCCCTGTGAATCAGCACAGGACCAGGGCTTTTTGGTGGGACAAGGCTGATTAAACCCTTCTTTTGTCACTGGAGATGTCCCACAGCCACCCTCAATGACTACAGATAAAAATAGTCTGTACCCAAGGTCCATCCAAACCTGCCTGTGTCCCTTTGACCGTGGACATCAAGTCTCAGGGCATTTTGGAGTTCAGATCTTCTAGGAGTTTCTTTGTGGAGGAATATTTGCCTTTCCTGGAGTTGGTTGGAATGTTGGAAGGTCCCCTGCGAGGAGCTCCTGTTATGTCAAGGACATGCTTGCAGCAAAGGGGGTCCCTCACTGGAGGACAAGTCCTCTTGTGGGGTGTCCTTCCTTGGGGGTTTCCCTCACCACCTCACATGGCTCTTTGCTTGTGCATGGGACAGTCACTTACAGGAGGAAGTGTGTTCTCAAACTCATGGAGATCCTTCCCGTGGGACCTCTGCTTGGAGGTTCTCAGCCTGCAGGAGCCCTTTGTAATGAAAATCCCAATAGAAGAGCTTCCCACCACGGGGGAGATGTGTCTTTCTTCCCTTAGGTGGCTTCTAGAATCCTCCCTTTACTTCTGATTCCCTCCCATGGCAGTTCAGTGATGACAGTTCCCTTCCCAACTGATGGACCCACCAGTCTGAAGCCCACCAGCAGATCCCCCCTCCTCTCCAAGGAAGTGGTGGGACCTCCTGGTCCACCCCAAGCAGTTGCAGAGCCAACCCCTCTCTGTAGTGAACCCACATCCCCCAGATGCAGGAGGCTCTTCGATGACCATGAAAAGCCCTTAATTGCTTCAGCATTGGGAATTACTTCACTGACATCCATCAGAAGAACTTGGACTGGTTTTGTCCAAAGTTCTGCAGCTGAAGGTAAAGAAGAGACCCTGGCCACCTCAAACACTACCAAATGCCCCTCTCAGACCCTGGGAAGCAACTACCAAACTGGATTGGATGCCTTGGAGTTGTCTACCTATTTTTACACTTATTTTGACAATTATTTACAGTTATTTTTGTGTGCATTTACTAAATGCTGATGGGTTTGTTCCCCGCTGACAAAGGGAGGTTTGAACATGCGAGGTTGCAGGCACCAGGATGGAGTAAAGATCTCATGAGAGGTGGAATAATGGGATCCAGCTCCTGTGGGAGCAGGTGGAAGATGGACAGCACCTTCCTCCACCACCACTGGTGAAGGGAAGATGTCTTTTGCCCCTGGCAAAGCCACACTGAAGTGCTGTGGTCCCTCATTCCACCATCAGAGTGGTCTGGTCTGGGGGGAAAGGCAGCCTCGTGTCACACAGTGCTGAGCAGGGAGTTCCTGTGATGGGGGCCCTTTCCATTCCCCTTCCCATCTCGTGGCTCTGGTGCTTTCTGGCCCTTTCACTGCCCCTGAAGGAAGGAATCAGATCAATTCCACAGCTGGGGCTCTGCTGGAATGAGGCTGCACAGCTGGACCCAGCCCTGACCCCGGGCTCTGTCCTGGCTGCACTCCAGGGTGGATAATTAAACCACAGAGCAATGTGTCCCTGCTCCTTTCCCAAAGCTTCAACCAGGAAACTGTTATTTCGTGCTCCCCCTCTTTGTCCCAGTGACTCTGGAAGGGAGCCAGGACCAGATCCCTACCACGGGGCTTAAAAATGGGATTTTTTTTTTTAGCTTGCCATGGGAAGTTTTCCTTCTTTTTCCAGCCCAGACACCTCTTGAAGGAGGAGCTGTGGTGGCAGCAGGTTGTCCATCCCACCTGGCTCAGGAAGGGAGGTCATTTTGCCCCTCACTCATGTCCAGCAATGAGTCTTGGAGGATCAGCTCCTTGCTCTGCTTCTCCTGGAGCTGGTGTGGACCTTTGGCTTTCTCTCCTTTCAGGATGGTGTTCCTCTGCCTTTGCTTTCTCCTCCACCTGGAGACTTGCTCTTAGGCTGTTCCCTTTCAGGGTTTGATGGACAGAAACCACTCACAGTATTTGGCTGCAATGGGAGGTGTTTGGAGACTGCTTTCGTCTCTGGCTGTATCAATAATTAATCTGTTGATCCAGAGCAATATTATAAACTGGGTAAATATTTTTTCCCACCCTTTTTTCTCTCCCTTTTTTTCCCCTTCTCCATTTTTTTGGAGCAGCAAAAGAAGAACAGCAGGCATCAGTGTCACTGCTCAGTGGGAATTTTCCAATCTCCCTGCAGGGCTTGGACCCTCCTCCCTGCTGAGATGCTCTCTCCATCCTCTCTGAGCTGGAGGTGGCCATGGCTGTCTCCAGCCCAGGCCTCTTGGTTGGGTGACACAGAGGGTGAACAGTTCCTGGGAATTTTCAAGTTGAGACGTTTTAAAGCTCTCCTTTTAAAGAGGAACTCACATATAATGGCATGGAGTCATTTTAAAGCATCTGAGAGCCCTCTGGTGATGTTCAGGTCATTCACATTTTGGAGGCTGTTAGAATGCTCCCCAGGGATTTGGTCTGGTTTCTCCAGCATCTTCCCATTGACCCTTTTTGTTTCACTTTTATTAGCCTTAGTGTCTCTAAGACTCATAATTGGATTTGGAAATCACATCACTCAGTGTGTTCATTGGGTTGAGTTGATGTTGGGGTGAGAGACACAAGTGTCCTTGCCAGAGAGTTTCCAGCAGCTGAATCTCCAAACCCTACTTGGACAGCACAAGAAGGGCAGTTTTCCAGAAGCCTTCAGTGCACAAGCTGCTGACTTAGAACCATTTTGGCCTTGGTGTCACCACAGTTTTGAAGGTCATTTCATCAGCCTGTTGGTGTTTGTTTTGGAGAACACCGTGGCTGACACGATTCACCTGAGGCCAATTATTCCCATGGTATTTGGACTCCTTAAATATGCAAATAGGAGTTTCTTTCTCTCACTGGTCTGCACAATTCACTTCAGTCTTTCATGATGTTCCTTGAGGTTCCACAGTCCCAAATTAAAATATCTGTAACTTCAGCACCTCCTCCTAATCCCTCAAATATCTGCTAAATTACTCTTAGAGATGCCTTGGGAGCAGAGCTAATTCCAAATGGCATTAGCCTAAGTTCAGGATGTCTGACTGGTGTATTAAAAATCACTAACTCTGAGCCCCATTCATCTCATTTTCCTGGCTTTAATAGATGTCCTGCCTTCATGCTGAGAATATTTCTGCTTCTGAGAACATTGCTGGCTTCTCATTAAGAGTTTCCAGAGGATAATATCTTGTTTCAAAGGCTTTATTTAAACAATGTAAATCTGCATCTATAATTTATTTGGCTTTTTGATTCCTACCATTTCCAGTTAATACACTTGGTTTAACCTGGTCTATTGGTTGATACAATTTAGAGGGATGAGAGACAAGTTGTTCAGTCCTGACATGGAAGGTAATCCTGGGATGAGATGGACAAACAAGCTTGTTCTGGTCCCACCATTTTTGGATAGTTTCCTCTCCTGTGACAGGACACGTGACTCTCTTGAAACACTAGGAAAGGATTTAATGTCTCTGCAGTCTCATTAATAGCCCTGTTGATACAGGATGAACCTTTTACCAACTTTCTCCTCCCTCTGCCCAAATCCTGTGCCTGCAAGGAGGCCACACTTTTTAGAAAGCCATGGGCTGGGCTGGTTTGGGGTGGTCCCCTCCTCAGTCTATGCTCTGTTACCCCCATGCCAGGAGAGCAGCTTTTTTCAGGTCGTGGGCCACTGTTTCTTCACTGTTTCCATCTGCTGTGGGCTCTGAAAGGACCACACACATCCAAGTGAATTTGCCTGCTGGGTTTGCTCCAGGCTATGAGAGCACTTTGAGAAGCAATCACTTGTCCTCAGCCCAAACTTCTCCCTGAGGAGCACTGTGCTCCAAATTTCTTCCTGGGTTTGGGACAGCCAAGTTTGTCTCCTCCTTGGATTCTCTCTGCAGGACAGATCTGACCTGTGTCTCCTGTGATGTTGTAGGAAGGGCCCTGCTGGGACATTCTGCTTCATCTCCAGCCTCTTGGGGTGCATCCTCTTGGGGTGGGTGTGCAGTGATTGCTGCTGGATTTGGGGGCTTATCCAGACCTTGGGGAATGAGATGTAATCTCCTTGCACAAATGGACACTTGAACTTGAAGCTTGAACCAACATGCAGCTGGGACAAAACAGCATTGATGTGGTACCCGACAGGGATTCATTGTCTCCAACCATTAGCTGGGAGCACATCCACCATTTTTGGGCCTGAAATGAGCTAACAGGAGGGGGGAAAGCTGAAAAACAGGAGACAAATTGGAGAAAGAACAGAGAATTCCTTGAAGGTTGTGAACTTGGTGCCTCTGGAAGCTGAGCCAAGCTGCCATCCACGTGCAGCTCTCTTCCAGCTACGTGGGCGAGGGACAGAGCTGCAGAGAGCCAGGGGAGCTGGAAGAACAGAGGCTGCCAGACAAGGAAACAAGCTGGAGGGGAAGGGAACCAGAGGGAGACACTCTCAGATCATGAGCACCTTAGAAGGGTGCAAAGGAGAGGAAACTGCTGCTCGCTTCCCTTGGGATTGAGGCTGGCACGCCATGACTCTGCCATGGGATTTTAGGGAGGAGAAGGAAGGAACAAGGCTGGCGTGTCTCCTGCCATGAGAGAGGGATCTCAGATTCTCTGGCACAGACCCACTTTCCCTTTGAAAGCCATGCCTGGGAGTTCAACCCATGAAAGACAGAGATCTCCTGCTGGGAGAGGATTCCCTGCCCGTCTGTGTGAGGCTTGGCAGTGCCAGAGCCGTGGGCTTGGAGCATCCACCCCCTGGGTGGGACGTGGGCTCAGTCCCAGCCTGCTTGGGATGACTGAACAGGAGCAGGGTGGGTCTGCAAGGAGCACTTGGCTGAGGGAGCCAGGGAGCAGAGAGTGGTCTCCAGACTCTGGTGGCAGAGGGACAGGGGACACAACTCTGGCTGGGTGGTGGCATCCTGATGCTTTGCCACTGGCACTGGATGGAGCAGGAGGGTGATACTGCTCACCCTGGGCAGTACCAAGCCAACCTGAGGTTGTACCCAATGCCCATGGGAAGCCACTGGGCCACCATAAGGACCAGGGACAGGGGTATCCCAACCCCTTCCTCTGCCTGAGCGCATATGGGAGACTTGTGGCTCTGGCTTGGCCATTTGCTCAGCATTTTTGCAGCCATCCAGGGTATTTGGCTTTGAGTGTGATGCTTCAGAGCATCAGGAAGCTTTTGGGCATCACTCAGGCTCTGGCTAATGGTTCCTTCTCTGGTGGGGTGCAGGAGGAGGCAGGGCTGGAGAGGCAGTGGGTATGGGACAGAGGATCCTCTCCCACCTTGGCCCTGGTTGCTGTGCTCATTTGCAGGGACACTGCACCAGATGATGCTTGTTCTGTGTCTCCAGTCATCCTGATCTTTCTCTTGCTCATCCAACGTGTCCTCACTCATCCAGAGGCACCTTGGGGGTGCCCGTGCCAGCCCAGGCTAAGCCTGCAGGGCTCTGCATCCCTCCAGGAACACCCTGTGGGCATCAATTTCCCCGTGTAGAATCAGGCAGGATATTCATTGGGTTTGATTTCAAGGAACAAATCTCCTCCCACCCTTTGGGCAGGACTCTGGTACTGGGGCCAGCTCATTTCCAGGCTGGCTTCCAGCAGGGAAGGGTTGGAGGCCACATGGCAGCTGCTCAGATGATGGGGCTGGAGCTGCCAGCAATTTTCTGCTGTGACCAAAATGATTTTCAATAAATGTGTCAGGGATTTCTCACTCTCTTTTTCCTCCCCTTTCTCTCCGTGCCCTTGGATAAATTGTGGCAGGGGGGACTTCTTGGCAGACAGAAGAGGATCATCAGCTGGGGGGGCATCTTGGCAAGCTGGGGCCACATCTCCAGTGGGCAGATGCATTTGGAGGGATGTATTCCATGTCTCCCTGCCCCTGGGGAGGGCTTCTCACTGCCACAAGGGACCTGCTGAGCCTGTGCAGACCCAGGTGGGCACAGGGAGCCACGAGCAGGGGTCTTCACAGCCCAGGCTTTCCCCCCCATGTGTTTACACCTGGAAAATTGCTCATCCCTCCCAAAAATCCCCCTTTTCCTCGCTGTTTATGGGGTATATATCCCTCTCTCGCTTTTCCTTCTGCAGCCTGGTGTTTCTGGCTCAGCTGGGAAGCCCTGGGGCTGGGCAGGGGATGATGTTCCTGTGACGAGCCTATGAATCCCTCACCCGTGCCAGGGATGTGCCAGGCTGGCTCGTCACTACTCCCTCCAGGAAAGAAAAGAATCCCTGAGCCTCTGAGATATTCAGGGAATCTCCCCAAGGGAAACTGGGATATTGTTTCTACAGTGCTTTTCTTGCTGAACATGCAGTTTTACTGAACTGGAAAAATTCCTAGAAGGTTATTAATTCTAACCCCCCCCCCCACACACACACCAATTATTGCAAAAGTGCTGGAATGGATCCTTTCCCTCTCCTTTCACTGTGACAGTCAAAATGTTTCTTTGAGGTGCTACAGCTCTGATTTCATGCAGACTTTTCTGCCACCTCACTTATATGTAGGGTTCATGTTTTATGTCCCATTGCACTGTTCAAACCTTATCCCAGGGGAACCTCACTAGTACCAAAATTAAATTCCCTTTTGGGTTTTCCTGCAGGACAGAAAACTCCAGGCTGGACATGGCTCGGAGCAACCTGGGATGGTGGAAGGTGTCCCCAACTGTGGAAGGGAGGTTGGACCAGGTGGCCTTTAAAATCCCTTCCAGCCCAAACCATGGCAAGTGGCATCTCCCCTTGGGAAGCAGGTCCTCGGTGAGACCCTCATTGCCTGGCATCTCCAGCCCAGCTTTGGGAAAACTCAGCTCCCTTTTTAGCATCTCTCTGCAAGGCTGTTGTATGGAAAACACGCTGTGGAAGGAGGCAAAGAGCCTCTGCTGTGGGTGGAGAACTGCTGTCCCACTGCCTGTCCAGGATTTTGGGAGTCCTGCAGCTGGGAGGTGACTTGTACTCCAGGGCTGGAAACACCCAGGTTTTATTTTCTCATCCAAGTCTGTTATTTTGGCATTTCCTTTCCTGACAAAATAAAAAAAAAAAGCTTTTTAATTCCCCTCCACCTCTTTCTTGAATACTTTGAAAGGAAACATCAACTTCTTTCATTTCAGCATCCAAAAAATTCATGGAATTTGTAAGAGCTGGAAGAAGTTTGATCTCTGCGCTGTCAGAAACAACAGGAGGAAAAAAAAATTGGTCTGAGCAAAAAGCAGTTTCTCTCCCTGCTTCACCACCCTGATTTGCATCCCTGGCTGAGAGCAAATCCTTCCCATCAAAAATGCTACAGATTTTTTTCCAAACATGCAGACGAGGCAGTTTTTGGTCTGATATTAATTGCGCTTGGGATGCTGCAGAGGTGAAATGATCCATTTGAGTGGACTAAAGAAAGGTAGATTGGCTTTTGGGGAGGCAGAAATATGAATCTGTCTCTTCCCTCAGTCTCCTAAAGCCCAGATTTTATTAGAGCAGGAAGAGAGGGGGGGAAAAACAGGAATAGAGACAAAAACAGCCCAGTAAGCAGGGGAAGGAAGATGGGATGTGCAGAAAAGACACCAGATTGCCTGCCTGGAGGTTGGGTTGTGGTTTCTTTTCCCTTCCCCTATCAAGGGTGCAAGATAAACAGAGACAGAAGGTTGGAAAATGTCCCAGAAAGGTCTCTGCAGAAGGAGGCCAATCAGATTTCAAGTGGATAAACAGCAGGCGAAGAATTGCACCAAAACTTTGAGTCAAGGTGCTACAAAATGAAACCTTTTAAAGCTACTGCAGATACACGATGCCCATCCTAAGGGCTCCCAGCCTGCCTGCAGAGACCAGAGTGCTCCAGGAGATCCCCTGAGCATGGGGATGTCCCCATCCCTCCTCCAAATGTCCCTCCTGGTAGCTGGGCTGGCAGGTTTTCCCCATCAGCACCCAAGGACACTTGAGTGGTGGTCATGGGGGTCTTCTGGTTTCAGGGTATCATCCTGCCCCACCCCTGGAAGTGTCCAAGGCCATGTTGAATCGGGCTTGGAGAAACCTGGTCTAGTGGAAGGTGTCCCTGCCTGTGGCAGGGAGTGGAATGAAATGTCCTTTAAGGTCCCTTCCAGCCCAAACCATTCCACGATTCCAGGATCCTGAGGGCATTCTATGACTGTATCCCTCTTTTTTTTGAAACCTTCCCTGATCTTTAGCTGGTGCTATCAGGGGTGTCCAAGTGTGGAGCCCAGTGCTGTGGTCATCCCCATGCAGTGTCACCAGGGCGTGGAGCAGCTGTGGAAAGAGAAGAACCATGAGTGAGTTGGTCCACACCACCCCTCCAGTCAGGCATTCCAAGGATATCACTGGAATGTTTTGGTATCTCACCATCCCTGTGGATTTAGGGCATGGATGCCATGGTGGGCTGTCAGCAGCTGGGTTGGGGGGGTTAATACCCGCTTGGTGGCTCGGGAGGAGCAGCAGAGATGTCGCTCTTTGATCACAACAAGTACTCCAGTGTTCAGGAGTAGATCCTCGTGGATCCCAGCTTGGAAAAGATCTGGGCTTTGCAGGGATGTTGTGTGGAAATGGGGGTGCTGGTACCTGTGGTGATGGGGTGTTCAGAGCTGGAGATGGGGCTGTGCCAGGGGCTGGGGGCACCTTTCTTACCACAAAGCTTCGTCTGCAAGTGCATTTTGCTGCATGGTTTGGCCGTGTTTTGCTTGGAGCTGCTCACTTGGGAAATACTGGGGTTTTTCCTGGAGTGGAGAAAAAGTCCCAAAAGAGGGGTTTTAGCCAAGATGGAGTAAAAGGGAGTGAAAGCTCAGTGGGGAGGGAGCCAAGGTGGACACGTTGGGCATCATCCTGCACCTCACAAGCTCTGTCATGGAGCAGGACACCCGTGGGAGGAAAGAAGACTCCCACTTTTTCCAAGGCTTAAATGACCTTAAGAGTGGTGGCACAGCAGCCCCACCCAAGACTGGGCATCCACAGGGTGCAGGGCAGGGAGAACATCCAGAAAATATGGCTTTGGGGATGATTTTATAGTGGGGGTGACTTGGTCCTGCTGCTGGTTGATGCAAAACTCTGGGAAATGCTCCTCTCCTGGTTTTGTTTCACTGTAGGGAAAGCCCAGATCTGCTGCCCTGGGTCAGAAACCTGGATGAAATGGGGATTTTGGGACAGAACACGAGGGGTGGGGGGAGGAAAAATCGCCAAGACCTTAGTTTGAACCATTCTGAAGTCTGGTATTCGTTTCTGTTGCTGTGTTTTGGATTATTGAAATGGAGAGCTCACCAAGGAGTTTATTTTTAATCATTCCCATGACATCCTTTTGCAAAAACTTCCCTAAAATAGAAATATATATTGATTTTGTATATTTCTAAATTGGATGTGTTTTTTATTTCTGTGTCTCATATATTTATAATTTATGTGCCTTTAGATGTATTCATTTCTATATATGCTATTTAGATCTCCATATATGTCCATTCCAGTTACCTTTCTACCAGCATCAGTGACATTTCTTTCATCCCTGGCAGTCTGGCTGGGCTGGTGGAACAGAAAGACACAGAAATCAACTCATCCTCAAAAGATAACCCCAAGAAACCATCTTTTTGGGTTTTTTTGCTGAGGATCTTGTGTTTCAGCATCCCAAGCCCAGGCTCCAATACCTTGGTTATCCTCCCTCCTTTGCCTCCAGCAGGTCCCGGTCCCTGGGACTGTGTGTTTGCTAAATCGGATCAGAGCCGGGCAGGGAGGAGACGAAGGGTGGACATGAAAGTTTAATGGCTCTGTGTCTCCAAAGGCTGAAAATCAAGCTGCTCCGGGTGGCTTTTTCTGTTTTTCCGTCTCTCTCGCTGCTGGTTTGAGCACGTTAAATGTTTAAAGAGCTGCTCCCCCTGCCAGGAGCTGTGACAGGACCCTTGATCTGATGCTTGGGGAGGATGGAGATCTAATACCTCATTTTTTTTTTCTCCTGTGGGGCTTGGCTGTAAGGCAGGAGTCATATCCACTGAGCTTGGCAATAAACCTTCCTTTCTTCCTCCGAATGAGGGAACAGCTCCGGTCCAACAGTAAATAAAGGTTATAATACCCAATATAAACATTCCTTGGCGTCCTACACCCACATGTCTGTGTTGCCTGGTTACAAGTGGAAAAGGCTAGTGGCTTATTTATCTAGGAAATATGTCCTGGGTATAACCCCATGTCTGAATTTAAACCAGTCTCATTCACTCTGAGGAAACAACAGGGTGGGTGATCTCAGTGGGACCGGTCTCCTTGTCCCTGTAATTTTCCAGCTTGCCCTGAATAAACCTGATTTCCAATGGCTGGAGCCTCCTCGTGCTGTCGGTGAATAGGCTGCCAATTGTTTAATTGCGGAGGGTGGCTGGTTTTGAGCTTGAAAGCCAAGCTCAGGGCAGTTGTTTTTGTCTCTTCCCAGTCCCTGACTGAGTTTCTGGATCTGGAGCATCCTCTCCCTGTCCCGGTGCTGGGGGCTGAGCCAGATGGGCTGTCTGTCGGCGCTGCTGCAAGGTGAGGCAATGAAATTGGAAGGCTGGCTGGATCTCTGAGTCCCTTTTTCCAGGCTCTCCTGCTGGTTTTTGATCCGTGCTCATTATGTCTGACCCCATTTTGCATTTCTCCTTTGTTCTTTGGGAAATCTGGCTGTCCTTCTCCAGCTCTGCTTGTTCCTCTAGGGGAGATACAGCACTGCTCCCATCTCCCCGGAGTGACCTTCAGGTTGGGATGCCCCAGCTCAACATTCAGCCTGAGCCAAAGAAAACCTTTCCCAACAGACAGGAAAACTCACACTAAACATTAAGCTGAGCTTATAGAGAGATATTTCCCTCTGAAATGCGAGCCTGCACTCTGTGGAAGGTCCTGGTGTTCAGTTCTGAGTGATTCATGCATTTATGGGGGATCTATTCTTTGCACCCCAAGGCATTTCCATGCAGGTGAGGACCTGTGAACTCTGAGGTGTTAACAACGGCCTTTTGCTTTTTACTGCATTGCCATAAAAGCATCAATATTACCATGACTTCTTTCAGGAAGCCAATTGGAGAGGCCGTTCATTATGAAATGGCTCAATAAAAGTTCTCTTTTAAAAATTTATTGAAGCTATAAAAGGAAGTAATATCATGAACAAATGGAACCATACCAAAAATTACATCCTTGGTGTCCTCGCACAAACCCAGGTGCTGCAGAGCCATGCCCGTAAATCTTAGTGGGAATTCCAAGCAGCTGCCTAATTTGGTCACATCAGGTAATCAATACAGGAGGCTGTTACATTAGAGGAACTTGTGGGTGTTTGGGGAATGCCTTTCTCTAGCACTGATGGCCTTTCCCACCTGGCTGCTGGGAAAGAGAGAGGTTTGGCATTGTTGTCCATTGATATGGCCTCTCCACAGGCTTGGAAATGGGTTTAAGCACCACCTTGGGCACTGTTTGCCTACAGCAGAGCACTCCCTGTCTCTAAAATCATCCCTTTTGCTGCCAGCAGAGCTGTGTGGTTCCATCCCTGAGATGGAGATGCTCAGTGCTGGCAGCAGTGCAAGGCAGTGAGAGCAGAAATCCTGGTCCCGGCTGCCTCATCAATCTGAAACATCTGCCAGCTGCTCAGAGGAGGGCAGGGGGTCACTTGGACCGCCCTGGAAATGCTCATGGATGACACAGAAACCCAGAGCCTGCATCGAGAGGGGTGGGTATGATGGGATGATCTCTTGGTGATGCTGTGTGTGGAAGGAGCTCAGCGTTAGAGATGGAGGGAGCAGCAGATTCCTGCTGACCCTCCCCAGCACGTGTGCCTTACCCTGTTCCCATCAGCGACACCCATTCGGGCTTCACAGCCTCAGCTTTTTCCACACCTCTTCCCAAAGAAAGTCTTCTCATGCTTAACATCTTTTTATTCAGTCTCTCCAGCCTTTTATCAGTTGTCAAACTAAGCCCGGGCCGTGCAGCCAGAGCTATTTGTCAGAAGAGCCAGGCTTTTCTCCCAGACGGAAAAGCCCAAGGTTGGAAATCTCGGGCCAGGAAAAGCACAGGCAATTACCTTGGAGCAGCCACGTTCGGTATGTCATCGCCTGGCTGGAAACGCTGCATTTATTCACACGTGTGGGAAGAGGAGGGAGCGGTGCCCTCATTGTCCAGTCCCTGGGGCTCCACTCCTTGCCTGCTTTGATGAGCTTTGTGGGCACTCGCTGATAAATGTGGGATTTCCTGGAGCCAAGGTCATGCTCTGCTTCCCGGCGTGCCAGGGGTAAAACATCACCCAGGGCACGTGGACGTGAGAGCACTCGCTGATGTTCCTCAGCTGATAGGGGCTGGCAAGAACCCATGACACTCCTGCCTCAGTGCTGTGTTTTCCCAGCTTGGATGAAGCCAGGCTTGCAGAAGGCAGTTTTCCCAGGGCAGTGGGTGGTTGGGAAGGGTGGAGGGACCCTCTCAAGGTGTGTGGAGCTGTCTGACTGTGAATGCTTCCTTTTAACCAGCTCAAGGAGTCACAGGCCACGTCTCAACCTTTCTGCTGCTTTCTCCTTCCTCTTTCCAATAGTAGCAACTTGTCCTGGACCTGCCTGGTGCAGGAGGTCCTGTGACATCTCCTGGGACAGAGAGGATCCTCCAGCTCAACATACTCCCAGCCTGTTTTATCCCAACCCACCTCCTCCACCCAGACCAGCCATGTGTTTTCTGGGAGGTTTGTAGAGAGCAACAGGAGGAGGAACAACAGCCATAAACTAAACCACAAGAAGTTCCACCTCAGCATGAGGAAGAACTTCTTCCCATGAGGGTGGCAGAGCACTGGAACAGGTTGCCTAGGGAGGGCCTGGGGTCTCCATCTCTGGAGACATTCCAAACCTACGTGGACACATTTCTGTGTCACCTGCTCCTGGTGACCCTGCCTTGGGGCTGGGACTGAACCCCAAGCTGAATCCCAGGCACTGAAGGGGGGAGGGAATGGAATGAGGAGCAGGAACGTGCCGTTTCGCCAGGCTGGGGAGCATTAAATGATAACGGAGACGTGTTTGTGTAGCGGCTGCACATGGGCTTGCTCCCTTCAGCAGTTTCCCATTAATAAGTCTTTGTGATTGTTCCAAGGCATATAAACTTTAAATAGATCGCTTGTCAGCTGGGAACGGAGCCTTCCATAGATCTCTTTGATGGAACAGTTTGAAAGAACAAAACTGGAGACAGGGAGGGAGAGCTTGCAGCCCTCCATCCAGAAAAGATGAATGGGTCGCGGGAAGAGGCTGTCAGAGAAGCTAAACAGCAATTTGGATGATGGGAGGTTACTGCCCAAAGGCACTCCTACAACCCAACACCTTTTTCTGCCTCACAAAGTGCCTGCACTTTCTTTTAAGACCCTCTTGCTTAGTGAGGTCTTGGCTCTGTCAAAGAAGAACTCCCTTTCTCACTCTGCTCATTTCTGGAAGGATGACGTTGACCGGCTCAAGCAGGAGACAAAAGTCCCTTGGAAATCCCTTTTCAATTCTTTTTATATGCTGTGTTTGTGGGTTTGTGTGTTTGTTTTTCTTTTTCTTTTCTTTTTTTTTCCTTTTCCTTTTTTTTCTTTTAGGTTGACTCCATGGTCTCCGGGAACCAGAGGACAGCAGAGCACAACAGCTGAGCTGAGCTCACCTGACAGAGCAGTCAAGAGTTCCCAGTGCTTGCAGACACACAATTTTAGGACATGGGTTTTTGCTTTCCAGGCAGGAGTTGGTTTGCATCCCACCTCTCTGGCCACGTGGATGGGCGAATTTCTGCAACACAGAGTTGTGAGTGGCTGGGCAAAAGGAGAACTGGAGAGTTTCAAACCCCTCTTGCAAACTTTTGCTGGGAGAAATGAGATGTGGCGTCACTTTGAATCAAGGACTAGAAAAGGCTGATCTGCTCCTGCCTCCCAGCAGCTGGAGGACAACGAGCATCTTCTTGGGCTCTTTTCCCTCTATAAAATGCAGGAAAGAGGATGGAAATGCTCTGTAGCTGGCAGGTGGATCTTCCAGAGGCTTTGCTCTTCCAAACAATCAGCTGCTGAGGAGTGAAGGTAGTTTGAATCCTCAATTAGACCCCTAATAACAGGGCACAGCACCTCCGAGATCCTTAGTTGAGCTGATTTCCCCACGTGGGTTCATGTTTCCCTTACACCCAAAAAGAGTGCTGAGGCATCCTCCCTCTGCCCCCCCAAGCTCCAAAATTCTGATGGAGGTTGATTAAGATTTATCCTTTTTAATTAAGATTGAGAGGCTGGAACCCCAGGGTGCACCAGCCTCAGGAAGAAGGACAATTACGCAGCAATTACACAGCCTTGTAATCACATTAACCATGTGATGTAGACTGAGATCTACCAAAGCCATTGTAAATGGGTCATCAGCGAGCCCAAGAGATGTTAAATAACTTGGGCACCTTCAGCTCTTGCCGAGGGGCTCAAATTCAGGCTGAGGAGGAGATGCTGGCTGAGAACATGGTGTGACCTCACCTCTCGGTGAACTCCTGTCCCTGGGACCTCACAGCATCCATCAGCACATCCCAGCCCTGCAGGCGTGTGAATCCCTCCCCTCTCCTCCCCTCCCGAGCCGGTGATACATCAGCAGCACTGCTGGGATGTCAGGTGCCTCACCCAAACCAACACCTCTCACTTCAGAGCCTCCTTCTTCCCCCTGCTGGCACATGGGGCTTCCCCAGTCTGGGCAGCCCTCCTGGACTGTCTTTACTGCCCTTGGAGAGGAGTAAAAACTGGGCAAGCGTTCACCACCCCTTTTTTTAACAAACCCCCTGATGCCACTCCCAGAGCAGGGGGTTTCCTTGGCAGATGAAAAGCCAAGTGCACACACAGAGGATGATTAAAACAAGCCACTGAGGTGTTTCAGAGACAGGATCTGAAAGGTCCAGCATCTCTGCTTTGTGCCTTGATAAGCACCAGACGAGTTGGCATCACACAGAACCTTGGGCATATTCTAGTTTGGGAACACTGAGCTGGCTCACCCGGAGCCAGCCTGAGTTTTCTGCCCTGTTCCTCCAGCCCTACAGCCCTGAGGTGGCAGAACTGCCACACAGGTGACAATGTTGGGGCACAGTCTGCTCCCAGCGTGACCAAACTTCTCTGGAATCCCCCTCTTTTGTAAGGAGTCAGCTGAAGCACAAAATCACTCATCTTTAGTTTGGTACTGGGTTTAAAAAAAAAAAAAAAAGAAGTGAATTTCCCTGCTACTGCTCCCTTCAAAGAGCTGGGAAGCAGCACCAGTGGGGTTCCTGTGTCCCACTGCCTGCACAGCCCCTCCTCCAGGACCTGCCTTTGGACCCCAGGTCCCCACATCAAGTATTTCTTCTGCTGGATGCTGAAATTTCCCATTCTGATACTGTTTCCTCTCCTGATTTTCATCCCCTTAATTCCCCCTCTCTGATCCTTTCTAATCAGCAATGCTAACCACACTGCTCTTGCCTTTTATCCTTCGCTAAAAGAGGGCTTGGACTGGAATTAAATGGAGCAATGTGGGCTCAGGGATGTGTTTTCCCAGTGAAGGAGTCGAGGTACACGGTCAGTGGGAGCTGTGATGGAGCCAAGCAGGTTGCTGAGGTAGTTTATGAGCTCTGGGATGGTTTGAACCCAGAGGAGCTTCCCTTGTCTGGCTGCTCCCACTCTCCTCTGGCTTAGAGGGAGCCAAGAAGATTCCCATCAACAGCACGAAGAGCCTTGGTGGCTGAGAGGGTTGTGAGGTCCACCCAGGTAACATTTGAAGGGAAAACCACCCTCAGAAAGTTTGCTTTGTCCTTCCCAGTTTTCTAGGAGAACAGCTAAGCCCTTGAGGAAGCAGCATCCCACTGCCAAGGGATGCTCTGCACTTATCCTTGCCTGGCCTTTCTCACTCACTGTCTCCCTTTTATTCTCTTCTCACAGTTTACAAATTAGTCAGCTTTGCCCAGCGAGGGAGAATTGATTCTTACACTGAAACACTTTTTTTTTTTTTCCCTTTTGAAATTCCTTCCCTTTTTTAAGCCTCCAAAACCAGCTTTTCATTCCCCTGAAAGCAGCCTGGAGAGCTCCAAGAAGAGCCCAGACACCTTGTCACACTTGCACAGAGCTGGGAAAACAGTCTGCTTAGGCTGGTGGGGAGAAATTTTCCTATCTGGGCTTAAAGACAATGTCTGGACAACATCTGGAGGGGCCAGGGCTGGCCTGCTTGGTGGCAGGGGATGGTGCTTTTGGGATGGGTGACTTCTTAGAGCTTGTCCAGTTGGTGTATGGAGCTAAATCCTCAAGGGATGGGGAGATGGGGGAGAGGATGCTCCTGCCTCTTTGGAAATGGGGTTGTGCTACCCAAGAGAAGCCACAGCACTGGGGGGGATCTTGTGCTGAGTATCCCCCCCTGTCAGGGGGTACAGCTGCTGTCCATGTCCCTGTCCCTCTCCTGACATCAGGGAGCCTCAGGGAATGGGCAAATCTGCACTGAAAACTCTTCTGCTGAGCTGCTTGGGTTTAAATGATCTTATAAACTGGGGTTGCTTGAGCAGGAAGCCCTACATTTCTTGCCCGAGGAGCATGATTTGACCATTGCCACCATCTCAAGGGGCTGTTGGGACACAAGAGCAGATGATGACCCCAAAGTCACCCCTGAGGGCACAAACACGCCCAAGATGCCACCTGGTTATCCCCAAGGCCTGGAATCCTCTGTGCCATCAGATGTGTGGAAACATCTTGGGGGGCAGTTCTCAAAACGAGATGCTTGTTGTCAACATCATTTGGAGCTACAACTGTCTGGCAGCCTGTCCCCTCATCCTGCACCCCTTCTGGGTGTGAAATGAGGAAAAAACAATAAGAAATCCAATTTTGGTCCACATCTTGGGTAGTTTTGGAGCTGTGGGGAGAATTCAGTGTTGCTGGAGACACAGCACAGGGATTTCTCCTGCATCTGCAGCAACACCAGTAAGTGCTGGGGGCTTTGGGGAGGGGAGCAGAGGGGCCTGGGCAGGTTACAGTGACTTGAATTTTGGTGTCCAGCTGAAACTGGACACTGGAAAATCCAGTTATCCTGTCTTGAGGACAACTAACCCTGTGTATGTGCATGGAGAAAGATCCAAGCTTGACCATCTAGTCCAGGAGGGATAGGGTCAAGGCCACCAAAGACCATAGGAAGGTCCTGCATCACCTGAGGCTGCTTGACATTTTGTGCTGGGACTGCAGAAGGACCCTGCAATGAAATGCTGAATCCTCCCCCCTCTCCACCAGCTGCAGAAGGAGCAGGGCTATCAGTGATGGGTGAGATACTGGGATGGGTGTCTTCTCCCCACAGCAGAGGCAGGGTGAGGGGTGGCATCCCCTCTGTGCTTCCCCTGGCTGGCTCAGGCCAGCACATGTCATTTTATTCCCGAGTACCTGAAAATCCCCACAGCTATTCCAGTTTTGTGGCATTTTTTCCTCCCTCTTTCCTTTACCTTGAGCTGCAGCATCTGACTGCTGGATGTGGCACCTGCTGCAGCATCGCCTGGAGCCATTGGCTCTGCAGTGATGGGTTGAGTGACCCTGAGAGAGCAAATTATATATAGAAAGAGATGTCATTAGAGAGAAACCAGGAGCTGGGAGAGAACCTCTGGGCCCCTTTCTGTGTGGATGAAAAGAACCCACTTCAGTGAGGAGTGTTATTCTATTCAGACTCACATTTAGGCTCCTCCAAGTTGTACAACAAAAGGAATATGAAATGATCTTGCAAAATTTATGTTACAAATCAATGTAACCTGCATAAATCAACCCAGCTGAAGGTGAGGTTTGGGAGGTTTTTTTCAAGTGACAAAGTTGCTGCCTTAGAAATAAAAGATGCTGAATCCAGCTGGAGAAGACCCTAGGAAAATATCACACCTTCAGCCAGATACATCTCCTTGCTCCCTTTTTTTTGCCATGTTTGGGTGAAAAAGAAATCACACTCCAACTTTCTGGATGAAATGAACTTCTCAGAGAGCTGGGAGGAGGAAGGGATGGGCTACACACATCGCTCAGAGCTAAAACTTCATGCAGGTGTAGGTAAGTACAACTTGGGAGCATCAAGGGATGGTGGGACTCGGAGCAGGAGGAAATCTGTGGTCAAAATCAGGGTAGGAGAGCTGCCTAGGAGTCCCCTAGAGCCCTGCAGGGAAGGAAATCAGCTCTGCCCTGTCTCAAGCTTGTCTTGTCCATGCAGGCTTGGACCTGCAGGGAGTACACACGGATGAGACCAAAGCGTGGTGGACAAGAAACCAGCAGAGAAAATCCTTCTGCTGAGTTAAAGGGGCAAGGCAGAGCCTGGAGAAAAGGCAAGGGGGCAGCAGGTCTCTAAGAAACTTTTCCAGGGACAACCTTTCCCACTGGCATCTGGCTGATGCTCTTGTGAGATGCTCCTGTTCTTTCACCTCCTAGTCAAGAGGAAATGTGAGGTCCAGTCCTTCCTGGAAACATTCCAGTTCTTCTTCCAGAAAACAGTCATTTTCTGGGTGCTTCTTCAATGGACCAACCAGTCCAGAAGGTGAAAGTCCATAATTTCTCCTGGCCTGTTGTCCTTCCCTGAGGGAAACAGCCCCCTGCAGCCTTCAGGTCCTCATCAGACACAGTCCCTCCTCCAGACCAGTTCCCCATGAGCATCAGTTTGGGATGGTCCTCATCCAGTCTTCCCAGCATGTGCTGATCCTGTAGAGGATGGAGTTGCAGTAAAGGGGTTGAATCCTCTTACTGGGGCTTTGTGGTTGCAGATCAGCTGGGCCACAGAGGCTTTCCCTGTCCTGAGGTCCTGCCTGTTGAGGTCTCCCAAGCTGTGCTTCCACAGGCCAGACCTTCTTATGTCCTGCTGATGTTACTGGAGCACAAAATATTCCCTCTGCTCCAGATTTAACAGCCTGATTCTCTCTGGCCATGTTGGGTTTCTCTCACCATCCCGATGTCTCACAAGTGCTCCTGTTTGTCCTTCAAATGCAGCATTCTCTCTGTCCTGGGATTTGCTTTTCTCATCTTTCCTGGTTTTCCTTCTCCTTCCAAGAAGTGTTCGACTCTTTGACAATGTCTGGAGGCTGTGGGAGGTGAGTCTGTGTTAAGATCCCATCCTTGGTCCTACCTGTCCAGGTACCCCGAGAATCCTGAATCCATCTCTCCAGGCATTCCAAGCATCCTGAATCCATCTCTCCAGGCATTCCAAGGATCCTCAATCCATCTGCCCAGGCATTCCAAGCATATTGCATCTGTCTTCCCTGGCACCCTGAGCATCCTGCACCCATTTGTCCAGGTAACCTGAGCATCCCGTGGCTCCACAGCTCCTTGGCCACAGAAAGGAGAAATTCCTCTTTCCTGGCAGCTCATCCCTGCCTGTGGCTTTGATGAGCTCAGTTAATATTTGCACAGACTCTTTCTCTGCACTCACCTGTCCTGATGAAGTCTGTGTGGGCCACTGTTTGTTCTCCAGCTGATAAGGGATCAGATGTCCTGAGCTTCCTGGGGCTCAGGAGGTCCCTGAACTATAAATTGCTTTTCTTTTTTGGAAGGAAAACATCAAAACCAAGTCGTGAACCTACCAGTGCACATGCCTGACAGGGGTTGCTTGTCCCAGGTCTGTAAGACCCTCACCCATAACCCAGGGAATGGCTTTGGGATGCTCTGAGGAGGAACATTAAGGAATCTGGGTAGCTGCTGTATTTATTGTGTAACTTATCCAAGAGTTTAACATTTTTAGGTTAATTTATTTGAGGGTCTGGTTATCTGGGTTTGGAGATTTTGCCTCCAGGCTTCCCCTTGATATTAACCCCTTTTGTGCCCCAACCCCTTTTTCCTCCCAGGCTTTCCTCATGTGGAAGCACCTGCTGAAATTCCTAATGGCTTGTGCAGAAGCAGGTCCTGGGGGAAAAGAGGAGCAGAAGAGACATCCTGATGGTGGGTGGCAGGAGTTGAAAAGAAAAAAAAGAAGGAAAAGGGGAGAAAGAAGTGAGAGAAAGAAGTGGGAGAACAGAGGGCATGGAAAGAGAGAAAAAGGGAAAAAACTGGGAATAAAAGCAAGGAAAAAATTCAAACAAACAAACCGAAAACCAAAACAAAAACAGAAAAGGAAACTTGCTTAAAGAAAAAAGGAAACTTACACCCAACATGATGCTGTGCAGCACCTCCCAGAGCTCTCCTGCTCGTTCTGTCTTCAGCGAAGGGACAAATAGATCCCAAACTAAGAATTACACCTTGGGGGGTTTTTAACAGGTAGAGAAACCTGCTGTGAAGCAACGAAGGGCTGAACTTCATCATCTCCCCACAAAGGTCACCCAAGGGCCACCCATCTGTATGAGGAATAAAGAAGGAGAAGCAAGAGATGCCAGCCAGCCAGCACGAGGAATTTATCCACCCTCTGCCAAGCTGGCAGGTGGAGCAGAATATCTGCCAATATATTCCAGGTCCTGATAAATTTGGGAGTGTCCAGTGCTTGGTCCTTTGGAGCTGCTGCTCCTGAACAGCTTTTATCACTCCAGACACTTCTGCTGACATGGAGCAATTTGTTTTTCAAGGGATGCTCCCTGGGCAGGGATCAGGGGAAGGATGAGCTAATGCTGCCTGACATCCTTCATTTAGGAGATGAGACGAGGCAGTGGGGAGGAGAGGAAAGCTGGGAAAGCCTCGAGGGAGGAAAACCCCCTCGCACTGGGGAGGGCAGGGCGAGGGTGCTGGGATGCTGCTGGGACCCAGAGCCCAGCATCCCAGTCTGGAATGCTAAAAGCAGTGATTCCCAGGCTCCAGCAGTGATTCCCAGGCTCCAGCAGGGAAGAGCAGGCAGAGCTGAGGGTGTTTCATTCTTGTTTTGTTGCTGCAGACCGTGATGACGAAGCACAGATGTCCCTCTGCATCTTCAGGAGACATCAAAGCGCGTCTATCCCGATAAATTTGATGCCAAACATCCTCTCTACTTTAAATGGACAGGGCAAAAACTGCCTTGCCCAGGGAATTCTTTGAGGATGAGAGGAGCTGGGGAAGGCTGAGCAATGCAGCCACGTCAGTGCTGGCTGAGCTTGCAAAGGTGTTTCTGCAATATGAGGGAAAACAGGTGATCCCTGCAAAAATCCAGAGCAACTCGACCTGGGTTTGTTGCCTCAGTTCATTTAATCCTGTGGCTAAAATGTGGGAAGATCTCAGCCTTTATTCCCTCAGTGGAATTGTGGAGAAGGAAAGGTGGCTGTGCCTGTCTCAGTGTCCTCCTCCTGCTCCTCATGTCAGCTTGGGGGGGATTTGGGTTTCCAGGAGGCTGCAGGATCACTGTCCCCATTTGCCATCTGATAACATGGGAAAACCCCTTTTCCAGCCCTACAGCAGCAGAAAGGGGAGAATTCATCCTGCTTCCCTTGCCACAAAGCACCTGGAGGTACCTCTACCTCCTTGGGATAATGCCCCAGGCAATTTATGCCAAACTGAGGGACTCTTCTGAGCTGAATTTCTCGGGATTAATTACACCTCATCCCTGCTGAGATCCCTAACGAGATTGTTTCCTGAGCCTCTCTGCTTTGCTCTCTCCTCTTCCACTTCCCTTCCTGATCCAAAGCACGTTGTGTCCAGTGGGAATTGGGTTTGGGGTTGTTTTTCCTCCTTCCTCGGGGGTGTTGATGATGAAGAACAGGCAGCAGGAGCAGCTCCATCGTGGGCAATGTCACCCCAAGCTGGGGTAGGGGAGAATGAGCCCCTTTAAGAGTGCACTTCCCTGGGTGATGCTTCAGCTCCTGTCCTGGGCTCAAGAGGTTGCTTTTCCATGGAGAGTGCTGCCTCTGGTTTCAAGAGCAAGGTGGGAGCCACTGGAGAAGGAGATGGGACCCAGTGCATGGTGGTTGGTGGCTCCTTTGGGCTGAGGAAGCTAATTCCCTCTGCAGGAGTGGAGGAGGCTGCTGCTGCTCTCCCATCTGATCCCTGAGATGGGTGTCCATCCAGCTCCACAGTCCTGGCCCTGAGCTGAGAGGAACAGGATGGCATGGATAGGCTTTGAGGCTGGAGAAGGCGATGATGGTCTTTTCCTCCAGGATAAAAAGGGGCAAACAGTTTGCTCCAGGATAATTCCAAGACATCCCAAGCTCTGCAGAACAGGTGATGAGGTGCTGGCCACATTTTGGGGTGATTCATACTGTCACGGGCATTCAGCATCCAGAAAAACACAGCTCCAGGTAGGAATTTTCAAGCTGTAGCAGCATTATCCCAGTTTGTTTGTTAGCTCCCATTTCCCAATTCATTTTCCACACAGCCCCGGATCCACAGCTGCCTCTTCCACTTCCTCAGCAGCAACAAGGCAACTCACTGGATTTCTGTGACATTTCCACCTCTCCCTGACCCAAAAGCCAATTTTTTCTCTGTGATTTCCTTTTCCCCAAGACAGTTCTTGTGGTTTTTCTGACTACTCCTACTGCAGATGTCCATCAGGGAGTGGCAGGGAAGGACATTAACCCACATATGATTCTAAGCAGGAAGGGATGCATTAATGACCATTTAAATCCACGTACATCACTGATCCAGCCAAGGAATATGTGCTGATTCCTCTTTCTCTCCTGACAGATGATCTTTTTTCCTTCTCCTTTAACACAGCCATGCACAAGGATGAGGGTTTTTTGGCTTTCTAAGCTGGATTCAGCATCATGAGCATCATGGGGAGACTCCTCCAGACCCACAGCAAGATGTCTCAGCCCTTCCTCCAGGAGGGATTTCATCCTGCAGAGCTTCTGCAGCAAATATTAAGGACAAAAACCCCAACCAACCAAATAAAAAAACCCACAAACAAACAAACAAAAAAGCAAAACTAGCAAAAAAGCAGTTCTTCCTAGCTAGGAATGGCTAAGAGGAGGTGAATTTGAGGGTTTGTGGGTAAACCCAGGGCTAACCCACAATGAGCCTCGTCTGGAGCAGAAAACCTTCTTTTAAGAGTAAATGCTGAGGTCTTAATGTTGAATTATGTGGCATAAAGCAGAGTAATACTCAACCAATTACACTAATGCTGCTTATTTGCTCTTGTTACAGAGAGTAATTGCTCACCCAGAAGGTGTTAAATGAGGGAAGAGCAGAACAAACAAAACTATTCATTTTCTTCACTATATATTTAACCACCTACCACTCCAGAGCACAAGCAGCCACCGCTCCCCGGGTGTTCCCTATCCCACTTGAGAGCCAGACAAAGACATTTGTCACGGCTGTGGGTGGTGTTTCTCCTCTTCAGGCAGCTCTGGGAATGCCAAGGGATGTGTTGGGGTTTGTTTATCCTTCCTGCAGTCAGCTCAGCTTCCTGCTGCTGCCTCTGCCAGGCAAGGAGGGGAAACTGAGGCACGGGGGGACTGGGATTGCAATGACATGGACCATGTCCAGTTAAGAAATCAGGTAGATTTGATGGCAAGCGTGGGACATCCTGGCAAGGCTTGGGGACAATTATCTGCTGGTGGAACTGCCAACACTGTCCCAGCCCAGCCAGGACAGACCGGATCATTATTATTGATTAATATTCGATTGATTCAACTAGGGGGAATATGAAATATTAACGAGTGAGGAGGAAGAAGAAGAGGGTGGTGGGAGGCAGTTCACTGCTCCTGGCTGTGGCTATAGCACCCCTGTGAGCATCCCCTGGGATGAGCTGGAGTTGGGTGTCTGAGACCACTCCCTAGATTCCACTTGGAGCTGGGAGACCCTTTTGCCCTGTCTCTACCCTGCTCAGGATCCAACCCTGGCTCCTGCTCTCTGCTTCCAGCAGCCTTGGGATGAAGCCTCATGGAGCAGCTGGTCCAGCTCACAGTGAGCATCATCTCCTCTGCCTCGGGCTCCCATGGAAAGGATCCCACGGGGGGCTGCAGGACCCTAACAAGGGTCTGCTAGTTAAATCACCTCATTCAGCCAATCTTAATTCAAGCGGGAGGTGCTTGGGGTCCTCCAGCTGGTGACTTGTTTTGGAATGTGCTGCTGCACCCACGGGGGTGCTGGGGGTGCTTGAGGAGCACCCCCCTAAGACCCAGCCAGCATTGTCCCCCCAGAGCCATACAGCAAAACTCTGCTGCTTTATTTAGGTTATAGCTATGTCCTATAAATAAACCACTCCAGAGAAGTCTGCTGCAAACAACATGGTTTAAAAAACATGTTATTATCCACTCTGCCTCCCTAATTAATTCCATCTCCCGCCATCCATGAGTGAAGCCCGCAGGGTACCCAGCATCTGTGCTGGGTGGGACCTCCGGGGGGTACTGGGACCCCTGAAGGGGGAGCTGAGACCCCCGGGGGGATTCTGAGACCCTCAGGGAGATGCTGAGAGCCCTGAGTGGTGCGGCAGGGGTGGGTGAGACAGTGGTGGGTGGGTTTTCGTCTGTCAGGGTTCTCATGTGTTGATGGTGGGACAGCTGAGCCACCTCAGATCACCTCTTCTGGACAGAGAAAGCCTTCATTTAGTAACGATTTAATTAAAAATAGATTAAAACCCAAAGGAATTTGCTCATGAGTTTGTGTTATATTAGGGTGTTATTGGGGGGTACAGGCAGAGTCAGGGAAGGCACAACTCGCCCGGGGACTGGTGGGGGAGAGGAGGAGGAGGAGGAGAGGCTCACTGGGAGCTGGACCAGCTGCTTCCTCAGGATCTGCCCATGGATCCAACCTAGTGGCAACCATGGAAGGACGGGAAGGATGGAAAACAAGGAGTGCAGAGCTTCTGAGGGCAATGCCCACCCCACCTGCCCCGTGCAGGGTGTGTCCCCCAGCAAGGGCTGGTTTGCATTTGGGGGCTGTAATGGTGCTCAGGCTCAGGATAGCAGAGGACGATGCCCTCTGGGAAGGTGAAAAGCTCCGTGGACTTTTCTCTCACCTCGAGGAACATGATGGATTTTCCCTGCTCCGCTAAGAGCCAGGCTGGATTGCAAAACATTAAAGCAATCCAAAGGGGCTGGAAAGCCAAGGCAGGAGTTTTGGGGAGATAAGGGAAGGAACATCCCTCATGCAGAGCCGGGGAGATTAGGACGGTGACAACTTTATTCAATTTCCAGGAGAAGCCTGCGGCCGAAGGCGGGAGCTTTAGCACGGGGGCTGGGAGCAGGCAGCCAGGCAGAAGGAAAGGATGCTTTTGCCTGTCACCTCTCACGTCCCCGATGGCCGGTCCTGCACTGAAGGTTCATTGGAGCAGTGAAGACAGGGCTCAGAAGCTTTATTTCTCATCGGCTTTGCCTAGACCCTGCTGCTCCTGATGGGACACTCAGCTTGAGTTGGTGGGAGCAGGAGCCAGGAATTTGGGTAAAGCCGTCAGTTCTGCTATGTGTGTCTGCCTCTGGATGTCCCCCCAGAGCAGATGCTGAGGAACAGCATCTCTTGGGGACAAGTGGGCTTCTTGTGTTTTGGGAAAAGAGACCCACTGGGGATTCCTCTGCAGTGGTTGCATGAATAGATTTTCTTGTAAGGTGAGGCTGTAACTTCTCTAAATATGGAGGGAATCTCCTGATTTGAGGGAAAATTAATAGCAAGACACTGGGTCCATGAGGGAAAGGTGGATGTTCTTGTCCTCTTCCAATGGGAGCTTTGGGAGGCCTTGGTCCCACCCACAGCACAGGGATTGAAGTGCTGGAGGATGCTGACCTTGCTTCTGGGTTGGTGATCCTGAATGTAGTGAGAACTGGAGAAGAAAGGGGAATTTCTACTGCTAAAATTTCCTGGGGGAAGAGTCTGCTGTTCCCCAAAACCGGTTTGGGGGTAAGAAAGCAGAGATTCAGGCTCAGTTAAACTCCCTTTTTCCCCTCCTGTTCTTTTTCTCACCTGGCTGTCTTGAAAATCAACTCGAGACAGGAAAATCCTTATTAAAAAGGAGACAGGAAAATCCTGGAAATAAGCTCCTGGGTGAGTTTGATGGTGATGGAGCTAGTGGAACCATGCAACACACAGACCATGTATCCCCATGCATTCCATGAGGTGACACTCCACCACTCACACGATTATCCCAAATTGACTAAAAATAATAGTGATGAAAACCTATTTGGTAGGGAATTAAGTTGTTCAATAATTTAATCGCTTGGGAATGCAATGAATTTTTGGTATTGGTAATTATTTCTGCAAAGGGAAAGCAGGATGGACAGGCTGAGAGGGAATCTGGGACTTCATCCCAGCAGAGAGGGATGGAGGCACTGAGGCTGTGTCAGCAGCTGCCTCGGTTTCCCCAGCGCTCCCTCTTTTTTGGGATTCTCCCCATGATTCCCTTAACTCCGGTGCTGGATAAGGGCTCCCACATTCATTCCCACAGAAACACATAAATACGTGGATATATAAAATATATAAATATATAAATATTCTCCCCTATAAAAGTAAAGGGAGGAAAAAAGGTTCAGGGGGTCCAGCCTCTCTGCCTCCTCCTTCCACCCCTCTTGGGGAAGGGGTTTCTCTGTGGCTGGGGGGGAGAAGTCGCTGCAGAGGTGGCTGTCACTGGGTCCACTCCGGCGCGGTGGCACCGTAAGCGTGTGCTGCTGGCACCATCTAGTGGGGTACGACCCACGAACAGAGGGGTCTCGGGTGCCAGAAGCCGTCTGGTCAGCCCTTCCTGCATCCTCTCTGCATGGTGACCGTGGGGATTTGGGATGGGACCCTGCGTGTCCCTCCCCTCCCTGTTAAGGGTTATGGGTGGAGTGGGTGGCTTGTGCTCTCAGCCACCACATGCCGGTGCATCACATGGCCAGGGGGGTCGGGATGGGGTGCAGAGCCAGGTGGGACCCCCAAACGTATATGGTCCCCCTGTAACCCCTCCAAGTCTGTCCCTGTGCGTGCCCCTCCCTCCATCCCCCCAAATCCTGTCCTTCTCCATCTGGGGGGAAGCAGAGGGAAGTGACCCACTGCCAGCCCCCCATGTCCCTGTCCCCACTCAGGCCAGGTGGCCCTGGGGCCGTGGGGATTTGGGATGGGACTCTCCCTCTCTCTCTGTTAAGGCACCTGGATGGGGGTGGCAGCTGGTCCTCTCGGTCACCACATCCCAGTGGCATCACAAGGGACCCCCACCCTTGAACCAAACCTATAGGGAGCCTCTCCAACCCTGTCCCTGCGTGTCCTCCCCACTCCAGCCCCCCCAAATCCTGTCCCTCCCCACCTGGCGGGATGGAGAGGGAAGTGCCCCAATTACAGCCCTCCCGTGTTCCCCCCAGTGGGGCCTTGGGATGTGGGAGGAGAAGGTTACTCCAGGATTTCCTTCCTGGCCAGCACTGCACTGCCTATTACATCAACTCTGGTATTTCCAGTCCCCGCGGGGAGAAGGGAGGAGCTAGGAAAAGCAAGGCAATATTGGGGGATGCAGGGAACTGGGGGGTCCCACTGGTGGAATTCAGGTCCTTCAATAGGACTTGGAGCTGGGATTTCCGTGGTCTGGCTGGGCTTGGCCCCTGGCCTCAGCCTGGCTCCATCCCTGGCTTTGGAGCTGGGAACGAAAGTGGCAGGAGGGGAGGGAAAAGGGGAAAAGGAAAAATCTACATATGGAAAACACACATCCCAACTAGGCGGGACTTAAAGCGACAGGGAAATGCCGGGTGGCACAAGGGCAACTGCAGGGACAGGGGACTGGCAGAGACTGGGGTGTCCAGCCCAGCTTTCAGGGCGCTGTCTCAGTTGCAATCCCAGGATACTGGGATGCTTTATCTCAGCCTCACTTCTGCCCCAAAATCTCCTCCTATGGATGGCGGGCTGGGAGTGGGGGGCTGTAAAAAGGCAGGAGGGTGTTCAGGGGATCCATGGGAGGACAAGGAGCTCAGATTCTTCATTGCACAAGATGAAGGACTGAGCTGGAGTGATGATCCCAGTGCAGTGACGGATTTGGGATTGGTAGGGGTCAGATTCAGCTGGAAGCAGGGGTGGGGACCCCCTGGACTCACTCCTCAGGTCCCTCCTTTTTATTTAGTATTCCCAGCACCAAGTTACCAGCTGGTCTCTGGTTTTATTCCAGATGTTCTATGCAGGATCCATCCTCCTTTGGGATACACTCCCATGGGGAAAATAATCTCAAATTGACCCAAATAGAGAAGCTCTGGGAGAAAAGTCAATTTCTTTTTGGCACAGTTTCCCTCTGAACCCTACTGAAAGCTTTTGTGAAGGAGTGAAGGTGCTTTTCCAGGCCCTCACCTTGCACCAGGTCTCTGTGTGGGACAGGCAATAGTAGGAATTTGGACCCCCTTGGAAAAAAATTGTATCCTTACAGGGTCAAAAAAGGGTAAAAATGTGAAATTTCAGAGGTTTAACCCAAGTGGATGCATTTTACCTGCAGCCAGCACCCTGCAACCTTTCCTCCCAGCTCCTGTGCCAGGACCCAAATGCATAAAATCTTCCCCAGCTATAAAGGCATGAATCTTGCCAGGGTTTAAAACAAAGGGCAAACCCCTGAAATTTCAGGTAAAAACCTGAAATGGAAGGGTTTTATCCTGAGTCGATGCATTTCCTCCCAGCTTCTGGAGGGCTGGATTCATTCTGGAGATGCTTCATAGGTCCAAAATCTGTTAAATTACCCTCAATTTTGAAGGTGTGAATCACTCAAGGGTTTTAAAAAAAGTGTAAACCCCAAAATTTCAGGGTTTTGTCTGAAGTGGATTCATTTCCTCCCAGCTCCGGGAGGGCAGGATCCATGCTAGAAGTGGTTCCTAGGACTAAAATCCATCCACAGTTTTGAAGGTTGAATCATTTCACGGTTTAAAACAAAGTGTAAACCACTGAAATTTCAGGGTTCTATCCCAGGCAGATTCATTTTGCTCGGAGGCAGCAGCCCTTGCTCCTGGCTCCTGGAGGGCAGGATCTGTGCTGCAGGTGGTTCCAAGGACCGAACTCCACAGAATTCAACCTAAGTTTTGTAGGTGGGAATCATTCCAGGGTTAAAAAAAAGGTGTAACCCCCAAAATTTCACCCTTTTATCCTGAGTGGATGCCTTTCCTCCCAGGTTCCAGCAGGCAAGCCTTGTGCCAGAAGTGGTTCCTGGGACCAAAACCCCACCGAATTCACCCCAAATCTTGACAGTGTGACTCAATACACGACTAAAAACCTCTAACCCCACGACTAAAAACCTCAAACCCCCTGAAATTCCAGCTTTTCCCCGGAGCGGATGCATTTCCTCTTGGCTCTTGGGGGGCGAGGAACCCGCGACAGAAGCGGTTCCTGGATCCAACCCCCACCGAATTCACCCCCAATTCTGACGGCGTGACTCACCGCAGGACTGCAAAAAAAAAGCACAAAAAAGGCTCCGCGCACCGAAATTCGAGTTTTTCCCCCCGCTCATCCCGCCCCCTCGGGCGGGCGGAGGCGGCGCCGGGCGCTCCCCTCGCTCGGCCCCGCTCGGTGCGCTCGCTGCGCTGCGCTGCGCTCGGGTCTCGGCATGGCCCGGCGGGCGGGCTGGGGGCTGTGGGCCGCTCTGGGCTGCGGGCTGTGCCTGCTGGCGGGCGGGCAGGAGCCGTGGAGGCAGCTCATCCAGTGGGAGAACAACGGCCGCGTTTACAGCCTCCTCAACAGCGGCGCCGAGTACGTCCCGCCGGGGCAGGAGCGCCCGCCCGGCAGCCGCTTGTTGCTGGCGGGGGCTGCGGGCAGCGTTCGCCGCCAGGCTCCGGGCTCCGGCACCGTGCGGGGACAGGCGAGACACCCCTTCGGCTTCGGGCAGGTGCCCGACAACTGGAGGGAGGGCCCGGTGGGCGACAGCGTGGCCGCGCAGAGGCGGCCGCCCGCCCGTGCGCGCCAGCCTTCATCCTCCGCAGCATCAGCGGCGGCATCATCCTTCGCGTACGCCTCGGCGGGGCAGCCGTCCTACCCCCAGTACCCCTTCGCCCCGCAGTACGAGCCTTACGAGGCGCCCCGGGCCTACGACGAGGCTTTTACCTATTACCGGAGCACCGGGACCGGCGGGGCGGCCGTGGCGGCGGGGGCGGCGGCGGGGGCCAGCGTGGTGTACCCCTTCCAGCCCCGTGGCCGCCCCGAGGACTACGGCGAGGAGCAGAGCCCCTACAGAGCCCACTACCCGCCGCCCGAACGGCCCTACGTGCCCGTGGTGCCCCAGCCGGTGGACGGGCTGGACCGCCGGTATTCCCATAGCTTGTACCATGACACCGGGATTGCACCGGAGCAGAGCCCGGACTCGTACACCAACCAACAAGCCGTCAACCATGGCGTGGCCTCCACGGATAACCTACAAGCGGCTGTCGGGACGGGGTACGGGGGTCAGTACCCGCCCTACGAGGCACAGCCGCCGTTCCGGGCAGCGGAGCCGTACGGGGTCCCTCGTTCTGAGCCCTATCTGCCTGCCAGGAGCCCCGAAATCCCCCAAGCTGTCCCCGATAGCCAAGCCCGGGTCAGCGTGGGCAGCGTCTACAGGCCCAGCTACAGCGGACGGGGTGAGTTTGGGGAGTACCCTGGGGTGGGGGGCAGGTCCCTGGGATGGGATGTGCCCTGGGTGCTTCGGTATCCCGGAGGGCAGAGCAGCCCTGAAGGCAGAGCACCCGGCAGCCATGGCTCATGCCAGTCTTCAAGGATGCTGCCCCAGTGCTGGGGGGGTAAATGTGGCTGAGAGGCTGTTGGAGACCTTACCTGTGAGGTTTGAGGTGGTGAAGAACAGAGAGGAAAGGGAAGGGATGTGAAGGAGCAAGGCCCAGTGTGGGGTCTGGGCTTGGGGTGTGTCTGTGCCATGTCCCAGGTCATCCTGTGCTCGTGGGGTGGGTCTGTGTCATATCCCAGGTTATCCTCTGCTCGTGGGGTGGGTCTGTGCTGTGTCCCAGGCCCTCCTCCCTGTGTGGGGTGGGTATGTGCCGTGGGTTGGGGTCGCACCACGCACCTGGGGTATCTGGATGCCACATCCCAGTTCATCCTGTATCCATGGGGTGGGTGTGTGCCATGGGTTGGGGTCACACCACGCACCTGGGGTATCTGGATGCCACATCCCAGTTCATCCTGTATCCATGGGGTGGCTGTGTGCCGTGGGCTGGGGGCATGCCACACTCCTGGAGTAGGACAGTGCTGTATCCCAGGTCACCAGGTCACCCTGGCCGTGTGCCCTGTGCTGGGTATGCTCAGTTCACGGATGAATGGATCTGTGCTGCCTCAGCCAGAGTCACTCTCCCCATCGCTCCCTCCGTGCTGGTTGCACCGGGGCCACAGCAGGGGACCGAGGTCGCAGCAGGGACACTCATTTCGTGTCCCACTGACCCCAATCCTGATGAAATCCTGTGGCTTTTGGCTGAGCCTTGCCAAGAGTGTTTTTGCTCCGTGGTGAAACTGGAAGCAAGGCTGGAGGGCATGAGGAGCAGCAGCCTGGGGGATCAGCTCCCTGCCTGTCCCTTGGGAAACCCATCTCAGCTGGAGCCTCTGACCAGTCTGACCCCACAACCCATCCAGCCCCATCCCTGGTTTCTGGGAAAAACCCATCCCAGGGGATTTGGGCTGGGGGAAGTGTTCATCCCAGCCCTGCCTGTTGTGTGTGAGTGAGTAAACACAGCAAAAGCAGCCAGGCTGGGTCAGCCCAAGGTCCAGCTGGGAAAGAGCTCAGGGACAGGGTTTGTGTGGAGAGGATCTTCCTCTGGATCCCTGCTGCCCTCACCAGGAGCAACCTGTCCTACTGGGCATGGGATGTAGGGGGGTAGTAGATACTGGGAGTGAGGGATGGGGGGGTGAAGTATGTGAGGATGGGGGATGCAGGGACAAAGGATACAGGGATGAGGAACGCTGGCAGTCGTGTGCTCTGTGAGGGACGCCTGGGGACAGCTGCCCTGCAGATGACCCAAAGCAGTGAAGGGAAATGGGAAGACGCCTGCCAAGTTTACTGTGTCCTCGTTGGCAATGGCTGTGTCCTTCAAGGATCGCTGGAAGCTGGGCCAGGACGGGACAGTGCTGTGGCTGTGCCAGGGGAATCAGGGTGCTCAGGGGTGGGTGGACAACCCTTGTCGGTCCATCCACAGGACACTCACCTCTCAGTGCCAGAGCCCCTGGCCTTCTCCTTCACATTTTTCCTTAATAAATCTTAAGATCATCCAGCCAATTTAGGGAGGTGGCCTGGCCTCTCCTCCGGGTCACTTGCTGCTCTCACCATCCGAGCTTTGTTTAAGGAAAGCTGTCACCTCCCTGGGGCTCACCAAAAGCCCCTCCAGGCCTGTCACCTGCAGGGCCACCCTTCAGGATGGTTTCTTAATTGGTCAAAACACTTCATAAAGCTGAATCAGATGGTAATTATGCATCTAAGCCCTCTAAGAGCCTCCTAATCCCACCCGGCTCCATCAGGAATGTGCAGCATTCCTGGCCCCTCGCTGGGGTACCTGGGGGGTTAATTAAGCAATTAGATCCCACCAGCTTTTATGAGGAGATTTATTGGGACTTATGTGAGCACGGTGGGTTGTCCACCTCCCTCCATCCAAATCAGATGGAAATATCTTGGAAGATGAGTTGGAATAGTTTCCAGTCCTAAATCTACAGGTGACAAAGCCATGGGGGAGGTGGGAGAAGACCATCTCTGTGTGGGTTGGCCAAAGGAGGGGAACTCCAGGCCAAGGAAATGGGGAGGAGACCCCAGAAGTCTTCATGTCTCCCCTCATGACCACTGTGGAGGATCCAAGGATCACCCTAATCTTGCTCTGGGGCTGGATCACCTCAGGCAAAAGTGACTCCCCCCTTGTAGGGTTTGAACGAGGTGTTGGTTGTCAACAGGGCTTGTGACTCTTGACTGACCCCTCCTAGGAGGCATCTCCAGGGCCTTCCTCACCCTGACTCCTATTTGGACCCCATCTCCAGAAGGGTTTTTCACCTTGACTTCATAGATTGGGTCACCCAGGTTTGGTTTGGGAATGAAAGTGGGTTTTGGGAATCCCATGGGGTGATGGGGATTTTGGTACCCACTAAGCTTGAGTCGTGGTGACACCTGAGGGTGCCATCACTCATAGATGGGGCACCTGGGCCAGGAGCTGACAATCTTCCTGGGAATATCTTCCTTTGCTGGGTTTGGAGGTTGATATGGTTGGGTTTGCTGGGTTGATTTCAGGTATTTAACAACAAACTGGGGATCTCAAGATTCAGTGAGGATGAAGGCAGGTGTCAGGAGGTGCTGTAGGAGAGATTCTGCAGGGATGGGATGGAACTGGGTGGGGTGGGGTAGGAGGAGATGGGAAGGGATGATGAAGGGGTATGTCAGGAGGTGCTGGGGAAGTGATACTGCAGGGCTTGGGTAGGATGGGGCATGAAGGGATGAGTCCAGAGGTGCTGGAGGAAGGATGGGGTAAAGGGGTGCACCAGGAATTGCTGGAGGACAGATGCTGTGGGGATGCTGCATGGATGGGATGGGATGGGATGGGATGGGATGGGATGGGATGGGATGGGATGGGATGGGATGGGATGGGATGAAGGGGTGTATCATGAGGTCTGCAGGAGGGATGCTGTGGGGATGGGATGGGGAGATGAAGGGGGCATTAGGAGGTACTGGA